>JAOXJP010164601.1:0-12809 GCA_025762735.1 Platanus orientalis
ATGCTAGTATTCCGATATGTGTCTTATTTCAGATTATTTATAGTCTGCTAGATTTCTTACAGGTTGGGACTAACCCAGCCATTTATTTTTCAGACTGATCATTAATGTAAGTCCCTCCTCAGAGAGACTCAATTCGACACACTCTACTTCTTTATGTTTACGTTATTTATTTCAGGCATGTTATTAGACCCTCTGTACCGGGGTTATATTTTGGATTATTAGACATTTGCTTCCCTCTTGTTTATTTAGGGTGAAAGGGCACCCTAATGATATAGTTATTTGGTATATTTATTATATTGACTATCTGTGTAGATTATAGTACTACTTTCATTTTGAGACATTGATATGATAACTTTGACCTCATGGTTTGGATTATGCTTTCACACACTTTCGTTTCGAATATGTGTGACTATTGGATATTGAGTAAGTTTCCGTAATCTTTTGAAATCTGACTGATGAATTAAATGGACCCATAAGATCCTAAGAAAAGAAAAATTAATTAAGGGTGAATTTATGGACCATATCAGATCTTACATATGGGCCCAGAATTTGGGCCAGTTACTATGTGGATTATTTGATTTATGAACATTAACGAATCCGAATCTGGAGTGATACGGATCCATATCCGAATCCAAGTTCGGGGGCATTATAGGTATAGTCTTCCCAGGACAAAGGTTAGGATTTCAAACCTCATGGGTAAAAATTCCACAGTAAATTGTGTTGAAGTCTCCCCCAACCCCCCCACTTATTATAGTGTGGGATCACTAATGTAACAAGGGGGTTGTCAACATCATAATTTGGCCTGACAAGGACCTACATTTAGGGGTGGCAATGAGTCGAGCTAAGGCGAGCTCGTCACATGAAGGCAAGCTTAGGCCCGACTTAAGCTTATAAAAGTAGGCTAAGCTCACCAGCTAAGAAAAAAAAGGGGGCCAACAGCCTAACGGCCCATTAACCCAAATTTTTTCTTAAACATTATTATTTTCACTCACACACACACACACATAATTAACCAAACTGAGCTTTTAGCAAGTTGAGCTTAGTGAAGCTCGGCTCAGGCTTGCTTAGAAAATGAGCTAAAACCTAGGCTTTGTTCGGTGAGCTTAATATGAGGCTCAAGCACAGTTCATGACGAGCAAAGCTAACTTGGTTCATTACCACCCTTACCTACATTTCATCCCTTTAAAATCTTCTCGTACCTAAGGTTAGGATCTTCAAATCCAAGAAAGGGGTCCACTAGGAGACTCCTACCAAGTCCAAATCAATATAAGGAAAATTACTAAGGCAAACAATCCATTTTCAAGAAAATGCATCCCCCTCCCCCCCCCCCAAAAAAAAAACCTAACTCAAATAGTCCTTAAGAAATGCATTTTTTTCTACACACTCATTATCGGAAAATGAGCACAACCAAACGGATCTTAGCACGGAGCATCTTCCAAGAACATTATTTTATCTTCCGTCTCCCAAAATGCTCCTAAACCATTAGAATACCCAAAATGTCATTTACTCTTAATGAGGTAATTGTCGTTTTGTGAATTGACTCAAATACCATTAGAATTACATCATCTATTTAAGAATGGTGTTGCCTATAAATGATGGGGGTTCTCAATTTGGGGATAAAAAAGGAAGAAGAATAAGCGAATGAGAAGCCCAAGCCTCTCCAATGTAAAGTATATCTCCCTCCATTAAAATTCTGTAAAATTCTATTCATAGCATGCTTAATGTAAAAGGTCTATATAATTTAGGGTAGTTAACTTTATTCTTCATAGATCTCCATGTTCATCATTGTTTTTTTCCTTTAATTGCCTCATGATCACTATGTAGTTAATAGATTTTACTTTGCTTTTATTGATTTACTAATAATTGTCATTGAATCATGGGCAATTGGATTATATTTGTTCTCCATGGATTCTTGTATATCTTACTTGCTTGGACAAAATTATAGTTCTCTTCATAATTATGTGAAATCTATTAATTTTATGTATTCATTAATCAATTTAAGCTAATTTTAAGTATGTCTTGGCGATTGGCATTTGAACTCTCCCAAAACTCTTGAATTAAAGGAGTTTTGGTTGAATCCATTGGATCCAAATAATGAAGATATATAAGAGCTTTGTAAATTAGTTTGAAGAAAAAAGAATTCATGTTATGTTTATTTTCCTCTTGTTTTATTACAATTTCCATTTAGTCAAGTACATGGGCATGTTATTTTGAAATTCCATGATCATGGAATGGTTGTGGGAATGAGTGGTGAAATGTTTTTTATGGAATGGATGCTTAATTCTTAAGAAAGTCATGTATAAAAGCTTTGAAAATTAAATTTGATCATGAAAAAGAGGTTTGAATCCATTTTCAAACGAAATTGGGAGGTTTTCCACAAAAAAAAACATGTAACAAAGCAAGTATATAGGCGAAAAGGTCAAAAAATCACCTCCTATGGAGTGGTCATATCGAGGACCACGTGCAGTCGTTCAAAAGACTACTTGGGGACCCCCTCAAGTGTGGTCGTTCAAACGACCACTGTTACCTGAAGCCTTAGGTGCGGTCCTATAGACAACTCCCCCCTCTAAATCATAGAGAACTTTGGGTTTTTGTTACCAAAAATACCCCTAGTTTGGTCCTCCATATCATGGTTTTAGTAATTCTAGTGCAGTCATAAATAGTGTGTGTGCAACAATGAATGAAAGTAAATGTGGGAGGGGATTTATTGTCAGTGGGTGATGAAAAATGTGATAAACATAAGAAAATGATTGTAAAATACCGCTCAAGGAAGCACATTTAGTGAAAATAAGTGAATGCATTCTCGTATGGGGTTCTCAACATATTTCTATATAAAACTCTCATTATTGCACACATCTAAAGAGACTTCACATCCAAGTTCAAGTCTCTTTTTAAATTTCAAATAATCAACTCTTGATAGCACAATGAATGATGTTCACCTATTTAAATAACTTTCAAATGTCATTCCAAGGAATCTTGGGGATCTTAATCCCTCAATACAAATCATTCAAAGTAGTGAAATTTGACTAATTGACCCTAATGAATAATGTGATATGATGGAATAAGTAGGTAACCAATACATTACAGGAGGTTTAGGGTGTCTAAGACCTTCTTCAACTGTAATTGAACCCCCCAACCCACCTCCACACTCTGATTAAACCTTGCCTTAGTTCACTTTAAGGTTTCCATCAGGGAATACCTAGAAAGACGTCTAGTGACACTTATTGACTAGTGGTAACTCCTAAACCCATATGTGAGTATAGATTCAATCACAATAAACACATTAGGTGGATGCCCTTATCCCAATCCACATGTCATTCTCTTGAGGCCCCCACTCTGATGGGAATTAAGGGCAAAAAATAGAGGGATGGCATTGTTTGCCCACGTGCCCTCCTGTTAGTAGGGGTGCGAATCTGGCATCCACAGTGCTCGAGTGAATATATGTATATGTGTGTGTGTGTGTGTGTGTGTGTGCGTGGCTAGGATGTAAATTGTAGTAAAATACGAGAATTCTATTTAACTTTCAATGTGTAACATAAATAGAGGTAGTGTTTGCTTTGGATTCCATAATCAACTATGGGCCACAATCGATTTTGAAAATTAATTAGATCATTAGGTTTGGAGTATATGTTATGATTATTAATAGTCATAATTGGTTTTGGGCCATAATTGGAAATGACTCGAGGTTCATTTTGTCGATTATTTGAAATTGGGGTATGAAATTGATTAAATATGCGTGGGGTTTTGACTAAATGACTCTCATCTTTCATATCTTCTCCCCAACAAATATTAAAACTAATGATTAACAATTCTTGTTTGTCTCTGCAACACAATCAAATCTCGTCTCTACAAAAACCACATGTATGCCTCTCTCTTATCTCTTCTTCCTCATCTTTGCTCTTTCTTGTGTCTTCTCTATCATCTCTAAGCTCTCTTTCATTTCTACTCTCTTTTGTGTCCTTGCTTTCTCTCAGAGATTCTTCTAAAATTTAGGCCTTTCTAGGGGTTTCAATGAAGAAGAAGAACCATCTCTCTCCCTCATGTTCTGAGAAGAAAATCATAAATGGCTTTATATCTTCTAAAGCTTCCTGTCTCATGTCCTTTTGCCACCTTGATTTTGTTGTCCAAATTAAATAGTCAAGAACTTCTTGGTATTTTTTCCTTTTTATCTATAGAATTTGTGGTATTCACATAAACCCATCTCGCATCTCTCATTGTTTAGGTCTTCTCTTAGAACTAATGAATGGACTTTCAGCTTTTGCTTCTTGATTCTTAGAGAAAAGGAAAATGAAAACAATTAATACGTTCAATTTGCACATACAACAAACACTAAGTTTGCGTACTTTCCATGTAAGAGGCAAAATTTTAATCTAGCCATTTTCTATATTTCAATGCCCCTTTTTTTATAAGACCCTCGGCTTGTTTTATTTTTCTTAAATTTGTTTTATTTTTTTTCACAACGTACTCTTATCATTTCTTTACCATTGTTCATCTCTACATTAGAACATGGTTTCTAATATCTCAATTTACTACTTCACTTTCTGTAATTTAAAATTTTCACATATCCATGCCTCTATTTTATTTATTTATATTTATAGTTATAGTTATTAAATCCATTATTTGACATTTTTCCATTCACTTTAGATTGTAAAATGAAGAATATCCATAATCCATTTTCTTAATTTTGGAAGAGAATCTAGATAATGGTTCCCAAACAAGCCCTAAGTCTTCATATTTCTGCATACTAATCTCTCTATATCTTTGCAATATACTAATTTATTATGTTCTGACTTCTTATTCAAAAATCAATTATTTTCTGATTGCATATACAGTTTTCCAATACTAATGATCAACGCTCGTATGTATTGTCCATTTAGAACCTATGGTGTTGCCAAGTCTAGAAATATGCAATCACATAAGAAGTAAGCTATCTATTGTTTAGTATACTGCTTATTTCCCTAGCTTTTGACTATTTATTATTTATGTTTTCCTTTTGCTGATTGGTTAAAGTTATATTCATGTCTCTTAATGTCATATTTATCTTAAATTATGTGGGGTTATTGTTAGTACTTGTTTTTTCTATTACTTGATGAAATTTGTCGTATACGATTTCTATTGGTTACCTTAAGGGACATGTTAGTAACAACCACTATTGTGTTTCTTATTGTTATTTTAGGAAAAAAGAATAAAAGACTGAGAAAAAGTGTCACATCTCGAATCCGGATCTCACATTAGGATAATCCCGGATTTAGAGTGTGACATTAACCTCTTTCTCTTACTTTTTATTCACTTAACTCTTGAGACATTTGGTCTAATCTCTAAATCTTCTATTATTATCCATTAAGATGTGCAATGGATAATTTATTCATGTATTCATTCACTTGTTCCCTCTTTCTTCTATCATTTCAATTTAAGTATCAATATTAACCTTCAACAACAGGATATAATCATATACTAACATACTTCTCATTTGGCCAGTGGGAATAAGAGACATCCATCAAGCATACTATTCAATTAAAAAAAAAAAAAACTCATCTTCCACTATAAGAGTGGTAACTTTCATGAGAACTATCAACAAGTAATTCGTTACAATTTCTCAACTAAACATTAATCCAAAATAAAGTTATCCAAATCACATGGTCTTAATGACTAAACATGGGTTCAATATGCCAAGACAATGAATTCTAACTAAGCATGAGTTAGAATGAGCTCTCAAGTTCTTATTCTACCAATCTCCATCGTGGTCCACAAAATATACATGTCCACTGAGCCTCAATTTGAAAAATGGTGTCAACTGAGGGAGCCTGACAGGTTAGTAACTACCCAAACAAAACATACAACGGAATAAGGTCAAGCTAAGCACAAATGTAATGCAAGAAGTCAAAATGGTGTAAAGGTTTCCATATGCATTTTCAAGTGTTGTATACAATTCCTTTCAATATACATATATCTTTCACTCATGATCCAAAACAAAACTTATACTACTCATCCTTCAAAACAAAAATGTTTATGATGCATAATCATGCCAAAATGCATACGAAAATCTGAACTTTATTTTCAGAACATATACATATGGCTACCCATAAGGGTCTCCGATTAAGGGTGTCAATTGGGCCGGGCTGGCTCGAAGCTCGACATGTCCGACCCAAAAATAGTCAGGTTAGGCCAAGCTAACTTTGGCCCTAAATTCTAGGCCCAAAGTTTTATTCAGACCAAGTTCGAGCAAACTTACTTTCAGCCCAAACTTGACTTAACCCTGCCTGAAGTAGTAATCAAACATAGCTAGACCCAACCCGAAATAGGTATAAACTATGGCATGGCCCGACCCATTCCGAAATTGGTATAGCTTAGCCCAACAAATATAGGGTATTTTTGGGCCCATTATAATCCTAAATTTAACTAATTAGACATATTTTCAAGTATTTAGGGGTAATAAAGGCCCATTATCAACCCAAGTTTTAAAAAAAGTTTTAATTATCAAAAAAAATAAAGAAGAAGATTTAAGTTCGAGCAGCCCGAACTTGGCCAGAGGCCCATGATTTTAGAATGGGCTGAGTTCGGGCTGAATACCTCGGGCCAAGTTCGGGCCCATATAAGTAAGCTCGGGCTAACCTCGGCCTTGCTCAACCAAGCATATATATTTGTGTGTGTATGTAACCCATAGAGGGTCTCCAATGTCAACCCCAAAGGAGTCTCCAATGCCATAAAGGCCAACCAACAAATTGATTGCCGATGCCATAAAGGCCAACACATGAACGGGTCTCGATTCATAAAGGCTAACCCTCCTAGGGGTCTCATCATATAACTCATAAATTAGATTGAAGATCAAACATGTATTCATATACAATAATTATATTATTACAATTCAAAGCGATAAATTTGATCAAAGATTTCAAACACATGTTCAAGTAATTTAGTTAACTCTTTATCAAAACAAAGCTTATACATGATGCATACATATATCCAATCTCATAATTGAAACCAAAAACTGGAAATAAAATACAAGATACTTGACCTATCTATAAAACACACTAGGATCTATGGAGTTTGGAACATTTTCAATTCATATGTAAGTATTAAATGAATCATAATAGTAAACACTTTAAATCTCATGTGGAGATCCATAGAAATCAGTTTGTAAACCTTCTCAAGGAAACATGGATGAATCTACATGTTTTGACAACCAAAAGCCTATATATATAAATGCAAATCCTAAGTTTAGAAATGGGGATTCTAAGATCCTGACAAGGAAAGCATAGAATCATTGTAAATTTCATGGATAAGCGAAGATCTATAAGATTCTAGCAAGAAAAAACAATATATATGTGAAATAAAAACCATTTTCATGTCCTAAACCTTGAAATCCATGTAGCTTATACCATATAACTTCAAAACATAGGCTTAGGAATCATAGATCTAAGAGTAAAAAGAAGTGTATATCCTGTATAATTGCTTACAATAACTATTTTTTCCTGGATATACTAGTTCCTCTTGTTAAATCCCCTTTTTTCCTTTGAGTTTCTTCTTTAAGGAATCCTCCAACAATTATTTCTCTATAATATTAATGGTGTAGAACACCAAGAACTCAAAACTTAGTAAAATTTCTCATGGTGGGGTTTTCCATGGATTACCTTTCCCAAATTTGGGTTTTCTTCCCACATTCTCTTAAAACTCTTCACCATTATCTTATTTACTCCATTCTTATGTTTTTAGGTCTAAATAGGGCAACACAAGTATTTTATCTCATCACAAATGGGACTTACACGAGTTTGGGACAAAATCACGTGCTAACAAAAATTCCCAACACTTTCCAAATTTTCCTAGCATGATCAATCATGGCATTGGTGATTGATCATGGGTTTCGATCATGTACTACTGGACATTCTTCCAAGAGTGAACCAAGACTCTTGATCGAAGTCAATGATCGATCATAGTCATGATCAATCATCCCCTTTGGGATCAATTATGATTGATAGATTTCTAAAAAATTTAGACTTTTGGGATTCCAAATCAAGTCCAATTGCCTTCTTTTTCTTCTTTTTTCTTATTCATTCCCATGACATAATTAATTTCAAAAGAATAAAATTAGTCCCCTTGCTTGCATTCACATGGTAGATCATTAATTAACGATTAATAGTAGGTTAAACCTCTAAAAATTACTAAAAATAGAAGTAGGATGTTATAGAAAATGAATTGTTTAGTGCATTTTTAGGTTTCGTTTGTTGTCACTTCTTAAGGAGAAGGAATAATGATGTAGAACAATGGCTCCAAAATAATAACACAATAGAGATTACCAAGCAAACCATTCAACCAATGCAAACATACAAGAAAATATTATTATAGATGCTCTAAGAACATAAAAACTTCCAAGTATTAACATGTTAGGGTGCATAATGGGAGGGGGTTATCCTCTATCCTAGTGTTTTTCACATGATCAATATGTAGGAGGTTTGAAAACTACCATTGATCTCATTGCAATATCTCATATGCAAAATTTGGGCTAACTATTAGCCCTAATCATCCTCAATTTATGAATTTGTTTTGAATTTTCATAAATATAGGTGTAATGAGATTATACAGGTATGATGCATTTTTTGTTTGAGTCCCAATCCCAAGCCCTTTGCATGTACAACATGTGTATTGCAGATGTAGGGAAGGATGACCTGCTCATGCCCCCGTTATATCCATTAATATTTCTCTTTCTTTGAGGTTTTAGATTGTATGGTTGGTTTTTTTAATCCCTACGTTTCCTTCTTTCTTTCTTTTTTTTTTTTCTAATGTTTTGTTTTTTCTTATCAATGGTGTACTCTTTATTCATATTCCTTATTCTATGTTCCTTTTTAGTTATTAGTTGTGACAATTACGTAATTCATTGCTTTTGGACCACTTACCCATTCCTTTCATTCTTTTTAAAATAGTGAAACACAATGCATTCTTACACATTCCTTCAAATTTTGCTAAATAATTATTTTTAAACAATGTTGTACCAAATATACTTCTGATTATAGTTTCTATAATCAGCTTCTAGAAGTAGGGTATCCAAGTGGGCTTAATCCAAAATAATAATTAACAATCAATTATGATAATCCAAACTAAACAAAGCCAAAGTAAGGGTTTGTATGCCATAGGGTGAAATTTGTTTCAGTAGAAACACAAACTTAAGTATTAAGTCCAGCTGTATTGGTATTTCCAGCATTTGTATTGACTAATACAATGTGACCTTTAGGTTTAGTTCTAGGGAAAGTTTGCTCCATTTTAGGCCAAGTTCCAAGCCTATAAACCAAGTTCAACTTTAACATGTAAATGCTTGCACATTGAGGTTTATAACAAGATGTTATTATTATTCCACTGCATATATTATATTTAAGCCTCTAAGGTTAAGGAAAAATGTGATTTTTTTTTTATAATGATTCGATTATTGATTTGGTTAGTAGTGACTCGGATTCACGCCTAAACAAGGTTATGAAATTTTAAGTCATTATAGAGTTAGCCATTACAGTCACAAACAAACAACAAAATCAAAATGTAAAAGTGACTAGGCATACCTTCGAGAGATGCCAAAGCCCATAGCATCGAGAGGTAAATGTCGTAGCAAAGGTCGTCATCAAGCTATGGAAGTGAGCGAGGGCCACCCTTCCTTAGTCATACTTCTTGATCTTGTTCACATCCTTGAGACTAGTAAGGTAGTTGATGCTCATTTGACCCCCAAATAAGGTGAAGAGAGTGCTCATGAACATGCACTCTAGGATGGCCTGGACCACATTCCCGATTTAGTTGACACTAGCATTGTTTCCATAATGCAAGAATAACTCTCTAAAATGTGACGTCCATATATTGCAACCCTTGAAGGCTGGCTCAAGGTTATCAAATATCCTCTTGGCATTACTTTTTTTGAACTTGTCATTGATCTTGATTTTCTTGCCCCCAAATGGGATCCTCACCAAGTAGTAGAAATCGAGTGGATTCATTGTGTATTCTCTAAAGTGGAAGAGGAAATTATTGGTCACTAAGACCATCTCTCAGAGAGAGTGGCTTAGAGTCATTGGTCCTCTCTTCAGAAGTGTAAGGAAAAAAAGGAACCAAATCTGACATTGTTCACAATCTCTTTTTCCCTTTCCAACAACTTCTCCCACCACTCAAAGACTTTGGCGGAAGATCCAAGGGAGTGGATGTCATCACGGTCCTACAATCAATCCAAACACAATACATATTAGTGATTGTAGCATTTCATTGAACATGTGCAAAAGGGTCAAGTATATCAATTCAAAACTTTTGTTAAACACCACAAAGGAGAGATCCTAATCTTGTTCTAAATGACAAAATGGCGTATTTGCACCATCCAACAATCAAAGGAGGAGTGAGAAAGAGGAGGGGCCCACCCTAGGGCTTAAACACCGAGCCAAAATACCTCAAAAGATCCAAGGCCTAAACCCCGCCCACATGAGTGGGTAGTTGTTCGGATGATTGCCAGGTTGAGGGGTGGTCCTAGGTCCCTCCTAACTAATGGTGGATTCCCAAACGTGCTTCTTACACTTCGTTTTCCCCCAGGTCAAGGTTGTGTGACTAGTTGCAGCCCAAATCTACTACATCTATTGCCATTATACACAAAAATGAGAGAAGTTGAATCAAAATGGTAAATGGAGCTTGCCGTATTTAACTAGCGTAAAGATGAGAGGTGGAGCGTTTGCTGTTCCAAAACTCATTTCCCTCACCTAGATTGTAGACATACACACTCTCTTTCACTCGGAGCAACAATATTCATTGAAAGCGAAATAAGTGAAAATGACCTTTGAACTTAACTTATAACTAAGGAAAGTTCATATTTGCACATATGCCCCTTGTTTATACATTTTTGCAATAAGTCCTTGGAAAAATCTCTAAATAATGGCTTCCCCTTAGAGGAAATATCCTCTTTATTGCATATGAAACATGAAGAGTGTGCCATCTACACCTAAGAAAGCTTCTGAATAGGATGCTAATTGAGGAGAAGGAAGCATGGCGCCTCAAGACTGGCTTAGGATCTTTGTTGTTAGTAGCAAAAACATACATAAAATGAGGTCTTTTGGAAGTAGATGTAGCTTTCTGGGATCCCAACTCTAAGGTGTTGCATTTTGCGAAATTTGAACTCTATCCAACTTTAGAAGAGCTGCAGTTCTAGATTGACTTGCCATTGCAACAAGATGTTCATGCCATCATTCAAAGGGCCAATGCCAGTTATACCGTAGACTTCGAGTCATATCTCAGAATTGGAAAGGAACATTTAGAGAAAGAAAACAAAGGGAATTGGGTGGTGTGTCCCCCCTCAAAGTCATACTCGAGAGAGCAACAACAAGGCGGCTAGTCCAACAAATATAAGAGGAGAGCATTTACTACCACTGTTATCAACCAGTTGCCTTTCCCCACTAGGAACCCTTAGTGTTAGGAATTATCATTGACGTATTTGTTAGGTATTTTGTATGTATTATCAATCTCATTCCAAAGATTGTAAATACATGTAGTGTGTGAGGTCATTGTATTGGACCAAGTACATAATTGTAAATATATGTAAGTATAATAAGTCTGATCAAAGCTTTAAGAAGAACTCAAAGTTGGGAAGACCACGAGACTTAAGAGACATAAAATACATTGAAGACCACATGAAGTTTAAGGCATGCTGCCTCAAGAAGCCAAGCCAATGCGCAAAGGTAAAGTTATATAGGTTTGTAAGTGGGGGTTGAGTATAAACCTAGTTTGACCATAGGATGGTTTAGGTTGACCCAAACCATGTGGAATAGGTCTTGTAGTAGGCAAAAAATATCCACCAATCAAATGGCACCACATGTCATTTTTAAATCGGGTTTGACCATGAGATGACCCATAACAAACCAAACCTCAATTCAGATGGGTCATCCCCAAACAAAGCCAAGCAAGACAGTTAGAAAGACACGCTAGTCAAACCAAATTTGAGGTGCCTCACATCATCTACATGAAGATTCAAACTTAATCATTTTAAGCTATGTGATCTCTAAACGCACACAACGTAATAGATCAAACTTCAAGTCAAGGATGTGATCCACCCAAGATACGCCAACCGGTTTCACTCCAACAACTAGTTGAAGGATGAGCAAACTAGTTCAGAGTTCTTTTATCTCAACTTCTCATGATCCTAGAGATCTGAGTCCCTAAACTAAAGGGATTGAGCTTCATTAGGCTTTAGAAGAAGACTCGAACACCTTCCAGAAATGACACACACACACACAAAGGTAACTCGACTAAGCCTCGTCTTCAAACATTAAAACCTTACTAACTTGATCATTGGAGGTCATTCAACAATTACCACACCGGTGTGAGAATTATCTTAAAGAAGCTTTTTTGCTCATAGAGATCAATGTAACACCTCGAAATCTCATTACTACATAAGACTTTAGAGTGTTAATCTCTTTACACTCTTCTTGTTCTTTCCCTTAAGACCCTTTGCAGCGGAATATTATAAAAGGATCCTTAATTTGTTTATTTTTTTCTTTTTACAATTAAGTTTTTGCATTTACTTAGCTCGTTCAATGTCATTCATACTTGTAATTAAAACCAACTTCTAATACAAACCATTACCATGTGTAGCAGAATCTAACTTCTAAATCATTAACATCTTGGTGGAAGGAAAACTAGTCATTTAAAATAAAATTTTTTCAATTAACTTCTCATAATAAAACTGAAGTCAAACTTTCAAACCTCATAAACATATCAATGCTCAACATGGGTCCATAAACATAAATTAAAATAAAAGATATGAACATATAAATGAAATAAAGAACAAAAGTAAATCTTCTAAT
>JAOXJP010164612.1:0-12808 GCA_025762735.1 Platanus orientalis
TAATGCTTTTCCTATCTTCATTTTCTTCAAAGCTTCTTTAACTTCCGTCACACTAATCCTACGAAGATATCTATGATAAATAAAATGCTTCAAGATTACGAGTTAGAGTAAGGCATCATCTATTTGTTGACAACAAAAGTGTCATTGATGTTTCCAAGAACCCTATCTAACATTCTAGAACAAAGCACATTGACATAAGACACCACTTCATTAGACAATTGGTGGAAGAAAAGGTTGTATCCTTGGATTATATCAAGACCAAAGATCAATTAGTAGACATTTTAACCAAACCCCTTGATTCCAAGTGGTTTGAGTATCTTTGGAGTGCTATAGGTTTATACACCATTTAGGAAAATCTTGTGTGATTCTCTTGAGGTCGTGGTGAATTGTGGAGAGGATCATGGAGCTAGGCATGCATGGGGTGGTATGTGGTTATGAGTGGAGTAGTTCCACTTCAAAATAAGGAGGAAAAATAAAAAAATCCACATTCCAAATCGATTGCAAGTTTTGCAATCGATTTTACCCCAAACCGATTGCAAAACTCACAATCGATTTGGTCCATTTGGAGGATATTTTTATCCAATATTTTGCATGCAATTTAAAATGAGGGAAACAAGTCATCTCTCATTTTCATCTCTAACAAACTCCCTCTCTTCCCTATAGCTCTATTTTTGTGCCTTTTGGGGCTTCTCATCTAGATTTCATCCTTTACCTCGAAATCATGCCTCCACGCACTAAAACGACCCCTTCCGAGGGTGGATCGTCATCCAACCCTTCTCAAAATCCAGTGAAGAGACTAGTGACTCAGTCACCTCCACGCCAGAGGTTGAATAAACCATCCACTTCTTTCTCCCCATGTCGCAATGTTGTGAGTCTTGAGAGATTCCAGTACATCTTCTAGCAACGTTCTATCATCATGGAGAGATCCGTCAATGCCGGGACATTACAAATAGTTCAGTTGACAGAGTGTCTAGAAGGATGGAGGTGGATGCTCGTTATTTCCGTATCAGGGCCTGTCCAGGAAGAGGCAGTTCATGTCTTCTATGTGAACATGTTTGGCATCAACAAAGAGGCACTCTCATTCTGGACCATGGTGTGCAACACCCTGGTTGAGGTCAACCCCACCATCCTCTCCAAGATTTTGGGGGTACCTTGTCCTCTCATTCCGATGGAGTATCCGATTCACCTCCTATCCTTGGAGCAGAAAGGTGGAATGGTTTAGAACCTGTGTGCGAAGTTCGTGACTTGGCTTGATAGTCTACCATACAAGCAATGTCGGCCCATTGTCCAAGTCCTCCACCACATCTTTACCTACAACATACTTCTTACCACCAATAGGAGTGTGTTAACGGACGACATTGCCTACCTCATTGATGGGATCCTCTATATCCATTCGATTGATCTCCCAACCATCCTGTGCAACATGATGATCAGGTCATATGTGGTGGCACATTCAATTAGAAGCCTGTCTTATCCCACACTCATCACCTAGCTTCTCCAAGTAGCGAAGGTACCCTTCAAAGTGGTACCTAAGGGTCGCAAAGCCAGAGAGGTTGTAGGGCATGGCACCCTACAAAAGATGGGCCTGCTTGACACTATTTTAGGCCACACAGTTGGACACTCACGTGTATGCACCGCTACTGCATGTACATTGATGATAACCCTCCTTCATACTCTGGTCAGAAAGGTGTCCAAAGTCTTGAAGAACTAGAAGACTTTGGCTTCCAACCAAAAGCAACTTGCAACGTGCTACAACATTGACCACCTAGAGCATCCCATCCACTTGGGATTAGTGAGTGGATCTGACTCTGCACCCAAGATTGAGGCTAGGTTCAAGGTACAGTCTCCATAGCTGTAAGCAGATCCTCAGTCTGAGGATGAGGTCACCATTGCACTAGGTGTTGGGGTGGCTAGAGAGGAGGTAGTCTAGGCTGTTGGAGCTGATGATGCTGTAGATGATGATGATGAGGATGGTGAGGGAGATGATGATGATGAAGGTGATGATGACTACTACTTAGATGATGATTATGAGGATGAGGAGGACCAGCTTTTAGAGGGAGCTGAGAGAGTCCCTGTTGCTGAGAGTAGTAATTCCGAGTGATCTTATGTCATGTTATTTTTTTATGTATAGTTGCTCATGCCCTATAAGGGCTTTCTTTGTTAGATGTTTTGTTCACATTTTTTTGTACATAGGGGATGATTCCCCATTAAATCAATGGATGTAGCCCAATGGGTCTTTTCTTATCATATATATATATATATTGTCTGTTGTTCCCTTCTCTCTGTCTTTGACTTTCTCTATGCTTATCATTGATATTTCATTATTTATGCTTATCAATTCTTGCCAAAAAGGGAAAGAGATATATTCAAATCCACATATGACTTTGTGGAGATGATGTGAGAGTGAGGGAGAGTCACTTAATTCACATAGGACACACAAGAGAGGTACAAGAGTATGAGACTGAGTAAGGATTAGTGTCATGTGTATCACTTCATATCTAGTGAGAGAGCACTAACATAGGGGGAGCTAAAACCTTAACAACATCAACCTAAAATTCAAAATAACTCACTTGATGCACATTTTATACATATTCTCTATTGCTTTACATTCATTTTCCATTTGGCATGAGAAAGGTAGTTGTTTCGTGGTTGTGATTATAGGGCCTATTGACTTAAAGCACAAGTGAATTCAAGATGGATGAGATGAACTCCTACTCTTGTGTATTGATGAGTCCATGTATTTGGGTTATGGGAAATCAAAGTAATTTATATCTAAATGTGTATTTAAGTTTTGCTATGGAATTGACAAGGGGGAGATTGTTGATGTATGTCAATACAATGGGCATGTGTTGGGCATATGGGTAGTACTAGGAGTCTTGTAACTGTCCTATGCGAGCTCACAATTTCATATCATGAAGCCAAGAAGGACCAAAGGCCAAGGAAAAGCACCGGGAAGAGGCACACCAAGGAAGGTATATATGATGCATTCATATCATTTTGTGTGTCTAAAAACAATCATAGACATGGTTTAGAGTCCCCAAGAATACCCAAACCTGAATGCCCAAGGATAACCCAAATAAATTGTTCAAAAAATTTCAGTCCAAACCGATTCAAAACTCACAATCAGTTTCGGTATGAATTTTCATCTCAGATTTTGACACCTAAGACCAAAACCCATAGGGCCAAATTGGTTTTGCTACGAGTTTGGAAAAAATTATTAAAACCCAAACCGATTACGAAACCCCAAATCGATTTGGGGCCTAATAGGCATTCAAAATTGATTACGAGTTTTGTAACCAATTTGGAGCCCAAACCGAATACAGAACCCTAAATTGGTTTGGAGGGCAATTTTGGAAGAAAAAATACAAAAATTTAGGAGAGATTTTTGAAATTTGAACCCCGTTTTAGTTCATCTAAAGGCCCAAAATGCCTCTCTATTGGCCATATGCCTATCCTAAGGCCATGGATGCTCCTCCCTACTATAAAAGAGACTTTTCCCTTTAGGGTAAGCAATTCTCCAACACTCCAAGTTAGTTTTTGAGAGAGCTAAGAGGCATACTATTTTGAGAGACCTCTTCACCATGCAAACCTCCATTGCCTACAAACTATTGAGTTAATAGCTAGCATTCTACACTTCACTCTCTCATTCTTTCTCTCCTATTAAGCATCACTTCTACTATTGAGGAGAAGTTGTGGTGAACACTTTCCTAATAGGAACTCACCTTTGACTGAGCTTAAGGAGCACTAGAGCTAAGTACTTGGAGCTTGTGGGTAGCTATGGCATATCAACTCAACAAGGAGCATCCCACATATTGAGTAACTAGCAACATAAATCATAGTGTGGTAATATTTTCTTGACTTTGCATACATTTTCATTATTGTTATTGCTTTGCTTCAACCAGAGACACTGAAAGATTGACTACCTCTGCCAAAGACACTAGAAGTAGTGCACACTCACCAGAGACACCGAATGTTATTGTTTAGCTTGCCATTGAGCAAGTAGTTGGGTTTGTATATTGACCTAGGTTGTAATAGTACCTAAATGATATATACCTGTGAACGTGGAGCACCCACTTCCACTCACTGGTCGCTAACCTCTTCTGTGTGAGGGTTGGGGTTAGGCTTTTCTTTGGAATCACCACTAACTTGGGGTTTAATTGAACGGAGTTGGACGTCGGTTCTCCCAAAGAGGAGAAGTCTAGACCTGAAGGTATATGGTTTAACTCTTAACATTGGTCAGTGTTCTTGATATTGAGGGTAAGTTGTTTGGTTGCACTTGGGGAAGGTGTTAGGCAACCCAAATACCTGCCTTTTTAGGGTGGCTTCTCCCATTCATACAAGTTTTAGTCTCATGCCAATGCCTATGCTTTGTTAATATTGAACTGGAAGCTTACTGGATTTTTCTAAGGCTGAACGCCTGATTTTACAATGCTTGAATTTTAATTTGGGGTGAAATTCAGGTGTTGTAGAAGCTGATCCTCTAAGCACATTTATGTGGTCTTTTAGGTTGGTTTGGTGGGTCCCAGCACTATGGGACCCATGGTTTGGGTTAAGGGAAGTTGCCTAGGGTTGCACTGTTAAACCCTAAGGGTCCTCGGTTCAGGCCATGTGGAGATATGATCTCCCAAAGTAGGCCACTTGGTCATCTATTATAGGCCTAATGCCTATTTTTTGGTTTGATGCCTGAATTTTTAATGCCTAAATTTTAATTCAAGGGAAATTCAGGTGTTGGGTGCTAAAAACAATAACCAACTTGGGTTTTTGAGCCACAAAAGTGGGGCCAAGAAGGACAGGGTTCTCCTGGATCTATGCATTAACTTTAGGATGAACTCACACTTAGCTAAATTTTGGAAAAACATGATTTTTAAGCCCAGGCTTAATGCTTGAAATTCACTCCATTACCTAAAATTAAATTTAGGCGTTGGGATATAAATGAGGGCCCACAGAGGTGTATGTGCACAGGATTGAATTCCAAAGGCTAGGTTTGCCATGGGATAGGGATGGAGAAAATTAGGGTTCCCTGGGGTGGGTCCCAGATCTCAATGCCTAATTTTTCTCCTAACACCTATTTATTCAACGCCTGATTTTAATTCCCTAAAAATCAAGTATTAGTTACTGAGAAAAAATCTAGTAGATGGATTTCTCAATTTTAGAACCCTTAGGGTTTTGAAAAAAATTGTAGAATTAAGCATGCTAAAAGGAAACATATAGATAAACGTCATATAAAAATTTGAGCTTTAGATCATGCATAGAAAATTCTAACTAAAATCACCAAATATTCACTAAACTAGGTCTCAAAAGACCCGGTTTTTTAGGTCTATTTGGAGGGCCATCTCGAGGCCTTCCATAGCCCCTAAAATCATGATATAAATCCATTATCTAGCATATATGTCTAGTCTAACATAGTCAAATTTGGGCTTAAGCTACCCTCTATAAAATTCACAAGAAATTTGGCATGGAAATAGGTCAAAAATGAAAGCAATTAGAGGCTATTGAGCCTCTACTGTGTAACCCGAATTAGAGTAGTGCTCTAGCATGAATTGGACAATATAACAAGTATAACAAGTAAAATTGACATATGCTCAAGGGGGGAATGAATTGAACTCAGGCTTAGGCTTACCTTGGGTCTAAAGTGACCTAGGGTTTGCCAAATTCTTCCTTTTTCTTCTTCTTCTTCCTCTTTTACCTTAGGGTTTTTAGGGTTTTTGTTTTCTAACCAAGGGCTGCATGAATTTAGGGCTATTTGTAGCCACAAATTGGTGTGGTGGAGGGTTGAGATTCATCTTGGGATTTGTTAGGTGGAGGGCTAGGATGATGTCTATCCTAGAATAGGTGGAGGGCTAGGATTCAATTAGATTGGGTGGCCAAGATGTATTTGGGCTAAGGGGCATAGATTGATGACTTGGCTAGATGAAGGGGTAGGTTTAATTTGTGCTTGTTAAGTGGAGGGTGAGGATGAGAGGAGGCTAATGGGCATGGATCAATGACATGGAAAAGGGGGCATGGGAGATGCCTTTTGGTGATATTCCATCAGTTGCAATCTTTAAGGGTAGGGCATGAGATGCCAATCAGGGGGATGTGAAATGCTCTCTAGGGATTTGAAATTCAAGGTTCGGATCTAAGGGAGGAGGGTGAAAGATCAAATGGGAAGATGCTAATCCAAGGGTTATCAAAAATAGCTTTTAGGTGTGAATGCATTTAATGCTAAATATCTTTAGCTTTAGGTCATTTAATAATAAATGATTACTTTTTAATTTTTCAAATCCTCTCTTTGTCGTCACTCCTTGCAAGCTATTGAGGTTGGAAGTTGACTTAGTCAATATCATTCTTAGAGGTCACAGATGCTCTAGTCGTGCTAGTCTAGTCAAAACCAAATTACGAAAAGGGCAAAGGGGTGAAATTAGGGTTTTTTTTACTTGAAAAGCTCTTAGATACATTTTGAAAGAAAAAATTGGTAAAATTATCCAGGAACTACTCAAGGATAGGTGACCCTGGGTCTAGGTGAGTCACAGCCTCTAACTATGCAGGATTATGGTACTTGAGAAGGAAATTGGGTTAAAAACCATTTTTTACGCGATTTGATTATATTGGACAGGGAATGCTACTATTTTTTGTGGCCTCATGGGCCATATTTGAGGGATTCAAAGTTTAAAGATTCCTTGAGCTATGGGAGTTGATAGATTGGCTGTTGGGTTCTCGAGCAGTTGCCGAGGGTTTTTCTAAGTAAGGTTGCTTGGAGAAATTGGGTTTCTATAGCTGCCTAAAACTGGGTGGAATTGAATTGTTGGACATTCTCTGAACTAGGAGTTTGTGAAATGCTTTTTTGAGGACAAGGGTGAAACTGAGAAAATAGGTCTGACTTTGCTGGATTTCGAGTCTGGGAGAACTTTTAAGGGTATTTTGCGTGCCAAATACAAATGAAAAGTGTTTTTTCTTAGCTTGGGCAGAAATGATTACTTGGGCCATAGATTTTCTATAATTTGGTGTGAATCTAATAGTCTTGAGGCTTTGAATTTACAGTTGGGTGGCCACTAACTAATTGAATTTCTGATTTTAGATGAACTCTCAAGAGTCGGTAGAGCACTTGATTTTTAGACCTGATTTGTTACACTTTTTAGAGTATTTGAGGATAACTTGGCAAATAAGTTTTGCTAAAGTTCATGCTCCTTAGATAGTTTTTTGAAGACCTAGTGATTCTAGAGAGAGAGACACCGACTGGTCCTAATTTAGAGGTCTAGAGAATATTCTGGCTTCATATGAGTGAAATGCCAAAAACATCTTTTTGACTTCTTGGGGAAGATTTGAAGTTTTACAGAGGTTCAAGATTTCAAAATTCTCTTTTCAGACCTGGAGATTTGAAGCTAAGGTTGGGGTTAAGATACGACGATTGACCTTTTTGGATTCAAAGGTCAGATGAATCTCTAGGCTCTTTTGCAAGGGTCATTTCTTGGTTAGGGTTATCATAGATTGAGAAATTGGCTCTTGCCATTCTTGAGCAATGTCTGATCTGTGATGAGTTCCCTAGAGCAGGGAGACTCGAGGATGTATATGATCTAAAATTACATTATTTAGACAATAGGAGAGACTTTGGGGATCCTTTAAGGGTCTTGGGGTAGATTCTCTAAGGTGAAAAAGGTAAAATGGTAATTTTTTAGCCACGGGTTGAAAAAAGTAAAAATGAGAATTCTTTTCCTGTGATGCTTCTTGGGTAGAAGGCTTATGAAAGTAGGAGAAATTCAATGATCTAGATGATAAATAGTGAATTCTAGGCCTTTGAAGGTAAAAGGGAAAAATGGTAATTTTTCCATCTATGATGCTTTGTTGGAGAAAGGCTTACAAGAGATGGAAAATTTGTTGGTGACATGGATAGGGTTCTTAAATGTGGACCCTCAATGTCCTGTTGATGCTTTTGTGAGAGATTAGGGTTTGTATTGAAATTATGCATTTTGGGCTGTAATAGGATGCTTTGATTGGTTCACTTGTGACTGGAATATCCAAGAAGACGTCTTTGGGAATGCCTAACCTCTTAGAGTTTTGATGCCTAAATGTTGTTATGTTATCCTTATGCTACCACATGACCTGAGTCAAAATTTGGGTGTTGACAGATGCCCCTCTTTGATATGTGTGGCTTTGTCACATATAGCAAAGAAGGAAGTGCCCTAATATTGACTTGGGAGAGACCATGTTTCTTCCCTGCATGTATCCCATGGATATTGAATGAGTGGTTTTTGAAATATAGAACAGTTTTGGCTTAGAAGTAGTGATGGGCTGAATTTGTCTTTGATTTTGGATCAAGGTTTTGAAATGAGTTTATTTTTGAAATTCCTTCTTTGGTTGAAATTATACTCTCTCTGTGTTTTCTAAATTCCTTCATTCCGATTTTTTTATTTAAAATGGGTATTCACTGATAGAGGAACTTTCCTTGTTTTTAAAACATAGGCTATCCATGAGTTATACATAGGCAATTGACATTTTCTCTAGCTTCTCGGGTGTTATTGTTAGCATATGCGCTTCATCAGGAGACATGTAAGTCATTGACATCGGGCACAACTGCTTGAAAACATTGCGAAAAACACTGCAGAAAACCGATCATGCAAAAGCTGTAAACACACGAACCATTTTAATGACTTATGTAATTACATTTGCTTCTGGCTAGCTTAATGATTTAATTTGTATGAGTTATTTGTAGTTTCTTACAAGATTTGCATGTTTGACATGTTTTGCATTTGTTGTGTTGAGTGATCATTGATTCATTTGTGAAGTTGATTGCTCGGACATCTTTTGGTGACGATCCTTGAGAGTTTTAATGGGACTCAACGAAAGATGTTAATGAAGCTTTCCCTAGAAAAGCTATAGAAAATGCATGTATTTATGATTGAACACTGTTTAGTTTTACATCAATCATGGCACATATGTGCTAAATATCACTTCCGAAGACATGTGTGGCTTTACATCAGTTATGATACATAGCAGGATCGATCTACAACATTGCCTTTGTCCCACTTGGGTGAATGTTGTAATTTACGGGACTCATGAAGAGATTTTGGAAGCTCTCTTTAGAAAAGTTGTGGGACCTTCGAGGGTTAGTGCTATGCATCCATAAAGTGATGGCTACATAGTTTATGGATTGATCCATGACAATATTTTTGTCCTACTTAAACATTTCTAAGGTGGGGGGACGTGCAAGAGAGAATTTCTGACTTTCTTCGAAAGCCGGGGTGAGATCTCATAGGATTGGGTGTTATGCCTTGCCAAGTGATAGCAACCCAGTCTTTGCTAAAGTAGCTATAACACACAACGTTTGAGGGTGAATGAAACACAATGCTTATGTCCCAATATGCAAGCATCACTAAAGTCGATGCCAATAGGTTGGTCTGTTAAGCAGTGACCGTCAAAACTTACAGAGAAATGTTGGTATGCTCTTTCCCAAGAAGCTATGGAAGGGTTTTTCTCATAAGGAACCTATGCTATGAATCGCTACTCAAGCTTGATAGGTGCTTAGACTATAAAATAGAAGAAACATCATGGCTAGAAGTTAGTATTTCATAGACTTGATGGATCAAAGTGTGGCATTGCTCTTTGTCGAATGCCAAGCAAATGTCACAGGGTGGCAGTTAGTAAATCATGTGGTAGATAAAGTACTAACTAGAATGGCCAATGCAGGTAAGCCATTCAAAAGTATGGATTGGGCTGTACCAAAATTTGAACTGGAAAGGTGGCCTGGTTTGGATGTGTAGAGAAATGTTATGAGCTTTTTCCCGAGAAGCAGTGATGGCTTTTTCTCACAAGTAACCCGTTTACTGCGAGGAGGATTCTTCAAGCATGATAGCAGTCCCGTCATGGCCTTAGAAATTTCATAGATTTTATGGATCGAATTGCGATGCATATTTACATCCTCATAAATAGACATCACAGATGGGTCATACCCTACAATTGTCCCGACTTTGACAGAAGGTAGGTGGAGGACCGGCTGGGATTGGAGATGTTGCGCTCTCTCGGGAAAATGTGGAGGTTGTGATAACAAGGAACCCAATGCTATGTATCATGCGTAACTCCCTAACAGTATTAGCGCTAAGATGATAACTAGACTATGAATCAAAGTGCAGCATTTAGCTATATCCAAATAATCAGGATGCTACACTACAATTTATTTATGGTTCAGGGATTGCCGACAGGGCTTGTGGGAAACTTTTTGGGTTTATTTCGATAGCCATGGGATCTCGAGGGACCAATTCTACGTATCTGTTTCAACCATTCAATTTGCAAACATGGATGACATAATATGCAAGCTATGAAATGATGATGTCTACCTAGACCTTAGATAGGCAGTTTATCTGTGAAGACCTTTCTACAAAGTCGGCGACCGACACAACTTAGCGAACCTACACGGCCTGCATGAGGTATATCAGGAGGTTTTTAGGCTTACTCTGAAAGCCATGGAGATTCCGAGGAATCAGTGCTATATATCTATTTTAATCAATTTCCAAAGATGATTGTCATGATATATAAACTATTGATCGATGTCAACATTTTCCTATACCTGGGTAGACAATCTGCTATGTCAACTATTTAGGCCATTTACTAGTGAGGCAACCTAAAGTCCCTCACCGAACTTGCGACAACCTGATCAGAGCATATCAAGAAGTTTTTAGGCTTATCCTAAAAGCCATGGAGATCACAGAGGGTCGATGCTACATATCTGTTTCAATTAATTTCCAAATGCGGTTGTCATGATATATAGGCTATGGAATGATGTCAACATTTTCTTGTGCCCGAAAGGCAATCTATCATGTCAACAGTTTCAGCTATTTCTGGTGAGGTAGCCTAGAGTCCCTCACCGAACCTGCGGTGGCCTAAGCAGAGCATATCAGGACGTTTTTGGGTTTAACTCTGAAAGCCATGAA
This sequence comes from Platanus orientalis, assembly GCA_025762735.1. Lineage (NCBI taxonomy): Eukaryota > Viridiplantae > Streptophyta > Magnoliopsida > Proteales > Platanaceae > Platanus > Platanus orientalis. The sequence goes on from JAOXJP010164612.1 coordinate 10,905, forward strand.
GATGACAAGGATCGGTGCTACATATTCATGTTTTGTCATGTTACATAGGCAATGGAACGATGATCAACATTTGCCTATGCCCGATAGGTAATCTGTGATGTTGAAATTTGGCCTTTTCTATGAGGGGGAGTCCTCACTGAGCCTTTACGCGGTCTGATCTCAAGGTAAAAAATGATCGATGCATCATGGATGGTCTTGGCTGTAGTTGCTTTACCGACAGAGCGGTCTTCAGGTTTCAAGTGTTTGTTGGTTCATGTTAGGAGATTTAAAGGCTTACTTTCAAAATTACGAGATCTTTTGGGGATTGATGCTATTCTGAAGGGACCTTTACCCAATCTCATTGCTGAGGGGCCGGGGCCCAAATTCCTTAAAGGGCGGTGGCCCATATTTCATTGCAGAGGGGCCAAGGTCTAAATTCCTTGAGGGGCAGCAGCCCACATTTCATTGCTCATGGGCCAAGGCCTAATTTTTTGAAGGGGTGGTGGCCCACATTTCATTACATAGGGGTTAAGGCCCAAATTCCTTAAGGGGCGGTGGCCCACATTTTATTGTAGAGGGGCTAAGGCCTAAGTTCCTTAAGGGGTGGCGGCCCACATTTCATTGCTCAGGGGCTAAGGCGCAATTTCCTTAAGGGGCGATGGCCCAACTTTATTGGTCAGGGGCTAAGGCCCAATTTCCTTAAGGCGCAATGGTCAAACTTCATTTCTTAGGGGCCACAACCCAACTTCATTTGTAGAGGGGCCATGGCCCAAATTCATTTCTTAGGGGTCACGGCCCAACTTCATTGCTCAGGGGCCATGGCCCAATTTCATTTACAGAGGGTCCAGGGCCCAAGTTCCTTAAGGGGCGGCAACCCACATTTCATTCTAGGGGGGCCAAGGCCCAAATTCCTTAGGGGCAGCGGCCCACAATTCATTTGCTTGGAGCTCATGCCCCTCATTTCCATTGCTTGGGGCCTCAACCCAAATTTCTTCTTTGGGGGCCGAGGCCCAACTTTCTTAATGGGTGGAAGCCCAAATTTCATTTGCTTGGGGTCCATGCCCCCATTTCCATTACTTGGGGCCTGAGCCCAAAGTCCATTTGCTGATAGGTGACACATCAATCTTTATTTCAAGATTAGTATGGAATGAGACTTCATATGATATTTTTGGAGATGATGTATCATCTCCAGTTTTGTTTGGCCATGAATGACATCTTACTCGAGATGATGCTTCATCTCAATTTTTATTAGGAGGTGATGGGTCATCTTCAATCACAATTAATGGGAGATGATGCATTGTCTCTACTTTTTCTTGAGAAGATGATGTATCATTTCCAGCTTTGCCTAGCCATGAATGGCGCTCTACTAGGGATGATATTTCAGAATAATTTTTTTTGATTGCTCCTTGATCCTAGAGTTGTCGACAGGCAAGTATAAGACTTTCATAGCGAGACTGAAGATGCTTTGAACAATTGACAATGCTGATTGAGCTTTGAAGCCTAGATCAGCTAAACCTTGTATTATACATTTACTTTTGAAAGGGGTTTTGAATATTCATTTTCTGGAAATCTTCTATTGACTCTTGAGAAACTAGGCCCCTTAGGGTCTTTGAACATTAGAGATGACCTGTTGCATTACTCTTGAATACATAGGGTCATGTTTCCATATGCTACGTTGCCACGCCTAGTCCGGGTGAGGCATGAAGGATTTACAAGTTCTGGATACTGAATGTGCTTCTCTTGAGAGAGAGATTATAGGCCTATGTTTGAGGTCTTTGTTCTTGTTTTGTCAAAAGATAGTCTTTGAAGATGTGAGCTCATGACTTGACTGGCTTGACTTGACCTAGGGTGCCATTTCTAGTTTTCACCCTAAGTGTTGACTTAATTTTGCTCCCTTTTTTGCTTCTGTTTACCAAGACTGGGTC
>JAOXJP010164623.1:0-12808 GCA_025762735.1 Platanus orientalis
ATCCAACGTTGACCCTGGTCACACTGGATGCTAGGGAGAATCTTTGTGTTATGTTAGTGAACCCTTTTATGACAAATCAACAACTGCATAATTTGAGAATTAAGATATTCTCTGTTTTTATTGTCAAACACTCCAGTTGGAAAGAACACATCATTCTCCCCTAACTGAGATAACCGAATCAAAGTTTATTTATGATTTTTCATGTGTAGCCCCGAACCCCTAGTGTTCATCTCTTGATTTAATCCATAGCTTTTTAGTTCATTTATGTATTTTCTTTAGAATTAGTATGTTCAATATTTTTTTTACCTTGAGGACACAAGCAAACTCTCTTTTTGATTCTTGTTAATTTTCTATTTCCATCTTTTTCTATTGCGGTTGTTTGTTCTTCAATCCCTGTGGATCGACCCGGGTCTTTCTAGTTTTTTTTACTACTTTGCTACACCCTGCACTTGGGGGTTATTCTGCTCTATGTAGTGTACTCTTTGGAGTGCATTATTCAGATCGTAGCATATACCACCTTTGTAATTTAAAACAAAAAGGTCTATATTAGAAAGAAAAAAAAGGTGTAGGTTTGCCAAGTTATTCTTGGTGAAAAGTTTTTTCACCATAGGCTTAAAAGCTCACAAAGACATAGCAAAATGGGAGCAAATGTTCAGTCCAAGAATTTGTATGTCCTACTGTGTCCTCATGACAAAATGACTAACACATGATGTTTTTTTTTTGAATTTGGTGCCACTTTTAAATAGGGAGTAAATGTTCATTTGAACACTTCTTTTACAACTTTAACCCTATACACCCCTTTTTTATGGTTACCTATTTTTTCATTTGGAAATTTTTTTTTTTTTTTTTTCAGTTTTAACCTTATGCACCAAGTCTTTGTGTGTAGGACATGTTAGGACATACGAAATCTTGGACAAAATATTTGTTTTCTAACAAAATACATTTCACCTAAAATTTTTATTTATTTTTTGAATTGCGATTTGGATCTTTACAAATAAAACACTACAAAGACCCTAAGGATTTGGTAGGACAGACTTATGTCATCCTAAGGTAGGGTTGACAGAAAGGGCCAACACATCAGTATTATAAAGTGAAAAGTGATAGGTATAAAACCCAGAGTCAATCAGCCTTCCCTTGACTAGGTCCAACCGAAGACATGACGCCTAGAGAAAACCTGGCCTCGAGATATGTTTAAGGCTATGAATTGCCTAACACGAAAACAATTTGGGAATACACTGATATACCAACACTAAATCTTGAGGGTAGCCTTAGACACCAAACGCGCCCCCAGGAATAAGGGCATAACCTTAGGGCGGAAATCCTAGTTGGATCCAATCTCAAGGATTTTCCTCGAATATCATTGAAGTAGGAATCGCAGGACTGGAGGTCCGCAATATCCCAAACGATGAGCATTATAAAACCATGATCACGCTTGGAAGAAGGTAAGAACTAATTCTTTCCTGAAATCTCCTTCCTTTGTTTGGTCCTTCTCTGACTTGATTGTCAAAGCACAACTGGCTGACGTTTCCCTCGTCAATCCTTACAGGGCTATTGGATCTAGGGACCACGTGTGCTCTTATGAAGACACTCAAATCTATTGGATCTTGGCATCATTAGTTGGCGCCGTCTATGGGAACCAAGGCTAATACAGCCCCTCCATACAAAGAATACATGGTGGAGACTAGATCTATGGTCACCAAAAGGAATAACCCTATGAGGAACACCATGACGAACAATTGGGGCTAGGATCAGTTGTGGGGAGAACATGGAGGATCTAATCTTAAACAATAGGTTCAAGAACTCACACTGTTCATGCAGGAGATCGCCCGACAGAATCAATAGATCTTATAGAGGCTCTTCACCCAAGATGGGAAAGAACACTAGGAGGGAGAACAGAGCGAGGTCTCGAGCTAGAGCGAGGTCTTGAGCTAGACTGAAAACCTACAAGAAGAACATATGGGGTAAACCGAAGTTAGCATGTCGGAAAGACCCCAAGAAGGCAAAACCATCTTTCATAATCAGGAGGGTGGCCACAGATCCCACTACGCCCCACTAGGAGAGCAGTTAAAAGTCCAACATTAGTTGAGAGACATGATGCAGGTGATGAAGGGGAAGGGGCATGCCACCATGGAGAACTTGATCCAGAGGACAGACTTGCCATTCTCAGCCTAAGTGATGGGCTGTCGGCTCCCAAAAAAAATCCAAGCCCCATAAATGGAAGTGTTTGATGGGACGAGGGACCCACTTGATCATCTAGACACCTATAAAACCCTCACAAACCTCTAAGCTTTGCCTGACAAGATAATGTGCAGAGCCTTCCCCTTAACCCTAAAAGGTCCAACTCGAGCCTGGTTCGGGAGATTGAGGCTTGGATTGATTGACACTTTCCTGGCTCTTAGCAAGAAATTCACAAGCCATTTCATCAGTGGAAAAAGATGCACGAAACTCATGACTCACCTCTTGAACATTAAACATGAACGTGAAGAATCCTTGAGAGACTATGTGACTTAGTTCAACATAGAGGCACTGTAAGTGGATGATACTGACAAAAAGGTGGTGTTTACCGCCCTTATGGAAGGAATACAACCCTCCAAGTTTCTATTCTCTTTATCCAAATCTCCCCCGAACATCTTAGAAGATTTGATGGTAAAGGCACAAAAGCATATAAATGCTGAAGACGCAATGATCGGGCAACGGGGTAAAAGCAAGGAATCTTGACCAAAAAAATAAAAGAGAAAGAGGATTGAAGGACCACCCGGGTTAGGCCTAGAACGCGGTCATAAAGACTCATCGCATTAGCTTGAAAGGAAGACAAAGGCATTTGCATCTCAGTTCCCAAAATACACCACGCTCAACACCATGCTTAAGCGGGTGCTCATAGAAATTTGGGACGATTCCACCCTCAAATGGCTAGGAAAGCTGAAGTCTCCACTCGTGAAGAGAGCAAAGGATAAATACTGTCAGTTCCATAGAGATCATGGTCATAGCATCGATGAATTCTACCTTAAAGAGCAGATAGAAAAATTGATATGGCAGGGCAAGCTACGATGATTTTTCACAAGAAAGCAGTCCCAAGGGCAAGATTAGGAGCATCATCACTAAGGCCAACAAAGAACCAGACAAACCCCAGCCTTGAGGGGAGATCTAGGTTATCGTTGGGGGGTTCGCCAGTGGGGACAAATCTGCCTTGGATAGGAAATCCTGATGTACTGAGGAGAAGTGCATCTACATGACTAGGAGGTTGGTTAAACATGTCCGAATGGCTGATCCATCGATTATCTTCACTGAGGAAGACTCCTCATGGTTGCAACACCCCCATGATGATGTGCTCATCGTCACCATCATGATCACAGGATATAGAACATAGAGAGTGCTGATCGTAATGGTAGCTCAACCAACATCTTGTACTTAATGGCCTTTCAATATATGGGTGTCACAGAAGATAGCTCCAACCCATGGGAGCCCCCCTTGTTCGCTTTACTAGGGACAAATTATTCTCGTTAGGATTGATTACCCTGCCAATCACATTAGGCCTTTGCTCAAAGCAAGTCACTAAGGATGTTAACTTCCTGTGGTAAATTGTCCCTTTGCCTACAATGCAATTCTTAGGTGGTCATCCCTTAACCAAATGAGGGCTGTCACATCCTCCTATCACTTGATGATGAGGTTCCCCACTGACCATGGAGTAAGGGAGATCAAGGGCACCCAAACCATTGCCCGTGAATGTTACAATGCTTCATGGGTAGAAGGACAATAGGGAGAGGCCCTAATAATCAGGGAAAGCGAGGAAAAAGAAAAGAGGAAGCACTTGTAAGCCAAGCTGGTGGAGGAGTTACTTGATCTCACCATGGGCGATTTCATCCCCGAGCAGGTCGTTCGGTTCGGTAGTACACTCGTAACCAACCATCAAAAGTGACTGATGGATTTGTTAACCGGACATAATGATGACATGCCTAGGATAGATCCAGAGATCATGGTGCACAAGATAAACGTCAAACTAGCTGTAAGACCCATTAAATAGGAAAGAAAGAGATTTTATCGTCGAATGTAAGTTAGCTATTGTTGAAGAGGTAAATAAGCTCTAATGGGAAAAGTTCATTCAGGAAGTAAACTACCCCAAATGGCTATCCAACGTGGTACTCATAAAAAATGCAAGTTGAAAGTGGGGAATGTGCATAGACTTCATCTAGCTAAATAAGGCCTGCCCCAAGGATAGTTTCCCTTTGCTGCGAATAGACACCCTATTTGATTCTATCTCTGGGCATGAGTTACTTAGCTTCATGGATGTGTTCTCGGACTATAATCAGGTCCGGATGTATGAGTCCAACCAAGAGAAAATGTATTTATCACCAATCGTGAGTTATACTATTATTGGGTAATGTCATTTGGGTTAAAATAGGCTAGGGCTACATATTAGAGACTACTTAATATGATGTTCAAAGATCAGATTATGAGAAATATGGAAATATACGTCGATGATATGCTAGCTAAAAGCTCGAAGGCTGACGAACACTTTAGAGACCTTGAGGAGACCTTCGAATCTCTAAGGAAGTACCGTATGAGACTAAATCCAGTGAAATGTGCCTTCGGGGTCTCAACAAGAAAGTTCCTAAGATTCATGATTTCACAAGGGGGATTGAAGCCAACCCAGAGAAAGTGAAGGCTATTTTGGATATGGGGTCACTACATAGCACAAAGGAGGTGTAGAGACTAGCTGGAACAATAATAACATTAAACTGATTCATCTTCAAGGCAATCGACAGGTGTCTTCCTTTCTCCCACATACTCAAGAAGGCATTTGAATGTACAAAGGAATGCAAAAAAGTGTTCTAAAAGCTTAAGAAGCACCTCGTAGGACTACCCCTGCTATATAGAACAAAACCCGAGGAGCCCTTGTTCTTATGCGTGGCAGTTTTAGACTTGACAGTAAGTTCAATACTGACCAAGGAAGAAGAAGGGACTCAAAAGCCCGTGTACTACGTAAGTCGAGCATTAAATGAGGCGGAGAAGAATTATCCAAAGGTGGAAAAAGTGGCATTTATTGTGGTAACCATGGCCTAGAAATTGTGACCCTACTTTTAGACCCACACCATTCTGGTCCTAACAGACCAACGTTAGGCTATAATAAGAGGGGTCGGTCTTAGAATATGACATTAAGTTTGGCTTCAAAGAAACCAACAATGAGGCTAAGTATGAAGCATTGGTAAACAGTCTCAAAATAGCCAGAGCATTTGGAGCCAAGCGGATAACGGTAAGAAGTGACTCCCGATTCGTGGTGGAATAGGTTTTGGGAGAATACGAGGCTAGAGAGGATTGATTGGCAGAATACCTAAAAATGTTCAAGACACTAGTAGAGGGTTCAAGGCGTTCACTATTGAACATGTCGCCCGAGGAAAAAATGATCGAGCTGTCAGATTAAACCGTTTGGCCTCGACCCTAAATGATGATGAGGTCATTATGATCGAACACCTAACAGATCTAAGCATTTAGAACCCAACCCCAAAAGAGGTCAAAGTTATTGAAGGAGGGACATCCTAGATGACTCCCTTTGTGAACTACCTCGAGGAAGGGAAACTTCCCCATGATCGTATAGAGGCCAGGAGGCTCAAATTGCGGGCCTGCCAATACACCCTATTGAATGGAACGCTTTACAAGAAAAGCTTCACCTTGCCGTATCTTAGATGCCTAGCTCCCATGGAATTCGAGTACTCTATGTGGGAAGTTCATGAAGGAATCTATCACAACCACTCCGGAGGAAGATCCTTGGCTTAGTGACTCATTCGAGCAGGCCAACGATGCATATTGACGCCATCCGGTTCATACAAAAGTGCAATCGTTGCTAGAGGTTTTCCAACAGACTTAGGCAGCCGTTGAAGGAATTGAAGTTGATCCCAGGTCCCTAGCCATTCACATAGTGGGGAATGACATAGTTAGATCTCTTTCCAAGGGGAAAATACAAGTTCAATTCATCATCATGGCCATTGACTACTTCATGAAATGGGTCGAGACTGAGCTTGTGGCCAAGATAGTCGAAAGCAATGTCCGTGGTTTCGTATGTAAATCCATAGTCTCTAGGTTTAGTATCTTGGAAGTGTTGATCTTAGACAACGGGAAATAATTCGATAATCCCTAGTTTAAGGAATTCTGCTCATGCCTTGGAATCAAGAATCACTTTTCATCCCCAGGACTTCCCCAAGCCAATGGGCAGTGGAAGTGACCAACTAAACCCTTCTAAAAATCATAAAAGCTTGGCTAGAAGCACACAAGGATGGATGGCCTGAGAAATTATTGGGGGCCCTATGGGCATATAGGGCCACAGTTAGGACACCAACAAGCGAACCCAGTGGAAGTAAGCCTAGCTAGTTATTGAGTGGCATGGGCAAATCCCAAGCATAACGATGAAAGTTTTCATTTAAACCTAAACATGCTAGAGGAAAGAAGGCAAGAGGCAGCCACCTGGATGACCACCTATCAAAGCATCATGACCAGGTACTGCAATAGGAAAGTCAAAGGGAGAAGATTCAAGGTATGAGACCTAGTCCTCTATGAAACCACAGTAGCTACCAAAGATCCCTTGGATGGAAAGCTGGGTCTCAGTTGGGATGGGCTTTACCAGGTCATAAAGTTTAATAGGCTAGGGGCTTATTACTTGGAAGATTTAGAAGGAAAACAACTACCTCGATCATAAAAATTCAATAAAAATTGATTGTATATCAATATCAATAAAAAATCTTTTTAACCATAACTTTGTTGTCGAAACGACTAGCCCCAAGTGGCCGAGGGTCATAAGGTGACTAAAAAAACTCCTAAGGGAGACGACTAGCCCCAAGTGGTCAAGGGTTAAAAAATGACTCAAAACTCCAAAGTGAGACTACATGCCCCAAGTAGCCGAGGGTCATAAGATGACTCAAAAAAATCCTAAGGGAGACAACTAACCCCCGAGTGGCAGAGGGTCACAAGAGGACTCAAAACTCCAACATGAGACAACATGCCCTAAGTGGCTGAGGATCACAATATGACTCAAAAAACTACTAAGGGAGATGACTGGCCTCAAGTGGCCAAGGGTCACAAGATGACTCAAAAAATCCTAAGGGAGACAACTGGACTCGAGTGGCCAAGGGCCACAAGATGACTCAAAAAACTCCTAAGGGAGATGACTGGTCCCGAGTGGTCGAGGGTCACAAGATGATTCAAAAAAATCCTAAGGGAGACAACTGGCCCCGAGTGGCTGAGGCTCACAAGATGACTCAAAAATCTTAAGACGACTGACCCAAGGAGGATGAGGGTCGCAGGAGACTCAAAAGAGAGACGACCTGCCCAAGACGGCTGAGAATGTTAAAAAAACTAGCCCTGAGTGGCCGAGTCAAGTCTAAGCTCCTAAGAAAAAATGACTAACTTGAAACTACAAGGTCAAAGGTTATAAGTCAAAACTCTTAAGTGAGGTAACTGACCCAAGATTGCAAGGTTATCATGATCCAATGTAAAGAGGTGTGAAGAGGTAAAAATATATGTATATTAAAAGCATTAATTTTTGTAGTGGGTGCATGTACACTAACCCACACCAAAAAAATGGAAGAAGTGAGAGAGAGACAACACTACACGATGGCTTAAAGAGCTGCAGGCCCGTCGTGTGACTCTTTGGGAGCTTCCTCGGTCAAGACTTCCTTGATCTCAATGACCTTAGGCTCGAGAGGTGATCCGGAGTCATCGTTAGCAATAAATCTCAAGAAGTCAATCTCCTAGTAAGTCTAGGATGCCTTACACTAGAAGGCCTCGAAGCCATCATTGAAATAATCTAAAACCTCCGGCGCATATTCAGTGGACTTTTGGATGGACTCTAATGCAGAAGGCCTCTCCTGCTTCAGTGTCTTAGCTAACATTAAGCAATAACCTCCCTCGCCCAAGCAATCTCTTCCTCTACCTTGACCAACCTTTGAGAAAGGGCCACCTTCTTGTCCTCGGCGGCCCAAAGCTACATGACCATGGCTTTCTTCTCCACTTGGGCTTATATGAGGCTAGCCCGAAGCTCTGACTCCTTCTTGGCAGAGTCATCCATTTGGGCCTCAAAGCTCGCGTTCATATCTTGAAGATTGGTTGACTTTCTCTTTAGTGTCTTAATGTTAGCTTCAACATTTTTGTGAAATCCAGAGCTGGCAAAGACAAGCACTGTCATCTGCAAACACAAGAAGAAAAAAAGAGGGATGAGATAAAACCATTACACAAAAAAAGAAGAAAGGGGAATGGTAGGACAATGCATAAATTATTTACCTTGTCAAGGTCGATCATGAGTCGCTTGAAAATTGCGATGGGCTTAAACTTTATAAGAGTCTCAACGTCCGCCCGTGGGATGACGTTGGTGAGCTTGTTAATGACAAATTTGGGTTTTTTTAGGAAGGTCTTTGTGGTGTGATCCTTTCCCTTGTCCTGGCTGGGAACGAGAGCTCTTGGTCTAGGAGGTGGGCACGTCCTCAGAAACCTCGGCCTCCTCGCAATCTAGAGAGTTTGGGGCAAGAGAAGATTGAGTAATGGTAGGTGTGGCAGTTGATTCTTGAGATCCCTCAGATGTGGCAAGAAAAGAGGACAAGCCATCCTCGATGTTCTCCTGAACAAAGGCCTGAGTCTTCTACCACTTTGAGGTGGGAGCTAACGGATCCATGGGCATCAAGCCCTCAGCTCTGGCCTAACTGCCTATGGTAGCCAGAGTCTCCTTGGTGGCCACAACCGCTTACTGAGCCTCCTTGGCTCTCTTCAAAATATCCTTTAATAAGCCAACCTTCACCATGTCTGCAAGAGACCAAATGGAGATTAAAAAAAATTGAAAATGTGGGGGCTCAAAAAAATACCCTAGGCTATCCCCTCTTTGAGACCGAAAACAGGAAACACTCTTGGACCCACTGAAGCCATGTCTTCCACAAACTGAGGCTGGAAGGGGAAAGACAACAAAGACTTAGGAGTTACCAAGGCTAAGTGGTCATGCACTGTGTACGAGATGGCTCGAAGTACCTGATTGAAAGAGGCCATAGGCAACGTTGGCTCGACTAGAACTAAGACGTATTATAAAAGGAAGGGGTAAGAGACAATAAAAAATCTTAAGGAAAGAGATAAAGGAAGAACAACTCACCCGAGGTATCAGAAGCATCCTAAACCCGAGTGAAGCGAACTAGGCTCTCAACTCTGTTATCCTAGAAACAGGTCTCCTAGTTGCTTCCTGAGATAAAGAAAAATCAACTCTTTCACCCCTTATGTGAGGTGGAAATACCAGTGACTAGATTTTGGTATCTATCCTAAGAGGTGAAATACCACCAGCCCAACTCTTTATTGACTAAATTGTAATAAAAAAGAAACTCTTGGACGTTTAGTTGATCTTGACCGCCACTATAGGCCACCCAAAAGATCATGCACCCAATCAGCATCCTCCACGAGTTTGGCATCAGTTGGGTCGGGGCAATACCAATATAATTAAGCAATTCCCTAATGAATAAAGCGATCGAGAAGTGGAGACCACTCTTGAGAGTCTGCTCATAGAGACATATCTTCGCATCGCCAATAGCACACGCCTGCTCATGTGCCTTGAAAGACGCAGAACTACACCCTCGTGAATATCATATAGCTTCCTAAAGCTCTCGAGATTTTTCTTCTTGAGAGTTGAGGAAAAAAACTCGGCCATAGAGGGTATAGGGCGAGAAGGTTGGGAAGAAGATGATGCCTGGCCTAGATCATTGGGTCAGACAATACCCTCCCCATGATGACCTAAATCTAAACTAAAAGTACCCACTAAGTCCGAAGAATCAGAATGATATAGTGCATCCATTTGACCGAGCAAAAAATATGACTTCTATTGAGGGGCCAAGAAAAGATAGGAACTTAGTGAAAATGAACTCTAAGAATGAAAGGTTGCCTCCAACTAGGCTTAGGTCTAGAAATTGCTGTCGGGCTCGTGGGAAGCCTTAGAGTCGAACAAAATGAAAACTCAGAGGGATGCTGATGTCGTCCAACATGAGCGGAGGGGAAACCGGCACAGTAAAAGAAGAAAATAAAAAAGAGGGAATGCTAACCTAAGAGCTTGAAAGCTAAATCTACACTAATAAAGGTATGTAAAGAACTAAGGAGGGGATGAAGAAAATGTATTGGAAATGGACTGGAGAACAACGCCAGTAGGAAACACAAAGAGCCAGAAAATACCTAATTGAAGAGAAACACAGCCAAAAGTGCAGGGAACAGAATGAGACTAAGCAAAAATGGGGGAGATGGTGAAAGGTTTGACCTATTTATAGGAGGACGAGTTTGAACTCTGTCTTTCGATTGGATAACCCAAATCTGGGCCCTCCACGTGGCCTGACGTGTGCTGATGAGTCAGATGAAAAGACGTCCCGTAATGATGGCACCACGATGGCACAATAAATGTGGCATTTTGACTCCCAAGGAGCCGTTGTAATTCCTAAAATGGTTGCCGCCTAAATTCAAAATAACACCCAAAAAACCAAAGCTTGGGAACATGAATCAATTAATATAATTCTCTCAATCTCCATAGGATAAGGCCTCGGGAATTGAGGGGCAACTGATGGGTATAAAACCTAGAGTCAATCAGCCTTCCCCAATCTGATCCAACCAAAGACATGATGCCTAGAGAGAACCTAGCCTCGAGATATGTCCAAGGTCATGAACCACCCAACACAAAAACAATTCAGGAATACACCGAGATACCAACACTCAACCTCAAGGGCAACCTTAGACACCGAATGCCCCCCAGGAATAAGGGCTTAACCTTAGGGTGGAGATACCGGTTGGATCCGATCCTGGGGATTTTCCCCAAATATCACCGAAGCAGGAATCACAGGACTGGAGGTTTGGAATATCTCGAGCAATGACCATTATAAAACCAGGCTCATGCTTGGAAGAAGGTACGAACAAATTCTTGGCTGGAATCTCCTTAATTTATTCAGTCCCTCTCTAACTTGATCGTTAGAGCATAACCAACCGGTACTCGGCTGGCGCTTCCCTCGTCTCTTCCTTGTAGGGCTATCGGATCCAGGAGCCATCATGTGCTCATCTGAAGATGCCCGAATCAACTAGATCTCGGCATTATCAAAAAGCATCCCCAAAAGGTGTAAATCACTTTGTCGGTGCTGATGTGTCGGCTCCTTATGTCAGTCTAACCTTAGGGTGACATAAGTTAGTCCTGCCAAATCCTGCCTCCTACAAAGAAGACGTTGAAAATGGTATTTTAAATTGACTTGAATGGAAAAATAAGACTCTACTTTGAAATTAGTTTTATTTGGGTTTAAAGTGGTGACTTCTCTTTTAAAGTTTATCCCACGTTGCATGCCCACTTAGGAGAAGGGAATGTGGTTTAAAAGTAAGAGGGGTGTATTGCCTTGTGTCCTTGGGAATTCTCACATATGTGGCGGTCTAGTATGGTGCTTCAAAGCAAATATGCATGCAGATAAGTGTCGCATCTATTTTGCACTTTGGCACCTACTCACAATTGCATAGGTCTTCCCATCCATCACATAATTGCCCATCTCACCATATGCCAAAACTATGTGTGAGTCCATTCCAATAAGTGTCAAAATGTTGCTTCCGAGGAAAACTAACTCCACTTCGTCTAAAGGAAATATAACCTCACTCCCCTCCTCCCTTATTATTCTTATGTAGCATTCTAACACATACAAATTCTAGTTTGCACTACTTCCTCTCTTTCATATTTCACGAAACTTTCTAGAGACTCGTTCTTCGAATTCTTCGTACTTCACCGTGCATGGTAGTTATACTTCCTCCTTTCTCTCTCATATTTCACGAAGCTTTTCAGATACAGAATCCTAGAATTCTTCAGTGGAGTACTCCAAGGTGCAAGGTTATCTTTTGGACTTAAAACTTTGTCTCTTAATTAATCCTACAAATCCACTTCTATATAAACACACTTGCACTAGCTTCAATACAAATTTGGCATTAACACTCTCCCACATACACTGTGAGAGAGAGAGAGAGAGAGAGAGAGAGAGAGAGAGAGAGAGAAGGTTTTATTTCAATGAAGGACATGGAGATTGAAAGGAGGCCATACCATTGTAATTGCAGTTGCGCCCTCCCCAATCCTAGGGATAATTTCCAAGGCTTGCTCTCAATGTTGGAGGATATCATTCCCCACTAAATGGCGGTCATGGAATGAATCTTTGTTGTGGTTGGCGACTACCCAACAACACCCGTCTCGGTCTTCTTCACCTGTAATGATAGTGCAACGGGATTTTCTAAAGTAAGAAGAAGGCATTTTTTGACTCATCAATGTGTTAGTCAAGCTATTCTAATTTTATTTATTCATATCCTAATTTCCAAATTTGGTTGATCCTTCTCTATGATTGAATGAGTGCACATGCTCATCTCCTTTCTCTTCTTTATTTGGGCTTTTTATTAGAACCCAGTTAGCTAGAAATTATTCCAATTATCAAAGAAAAAAATATTAAAATTAGATCAAGAGTTCAACTAGAGAGATATCAAGCAGCCTCATTGAAATCAATGCGTGACACAATGCTCGACAAATGTGTCTGGGTAACTAAACAGTGTTAAATTAAATGCATATATGTATGCAAGAACTTATGTATTTAGTGGATTTTAAGAATGTTGTCTTTCTTATTCTTTATATAAATAATTGAAATAATTGAAATAATTGATTTCTATCACTCTTATTATTATTATTATTTTAAAGATTAGTTGTTGTTGTTGTTTTGTTTGTTGGATTGGGGCTATATTAATTTCAGGGGGGGGGAGGTTCCAATAAGTTGATAGAGTGGGATTGCATACATACATATATATA
>JAOXJP010164634.1:0-12808 GCA_025762735.1 Platanus orientalis
AACTAAGTGTGCTTTGGATCTAGTCGAATGGCGAAAACCACCTCTGCCACCAATAAAAACACTGTGTTGCGGTTGACTCTGGGCCTCTTGTTGGGGACGGCTGTGGAGATTCCAACAGGTTTCTTTGATGTGTCAAAAGTGACCACAATATTTACACTTTAACTTATCTCTATCCTCATGTGAGGCTCCACCATGGCCACAAACGCAGAATGATCTACTATAGATTACTAAGGCTGAATCATTAGATGAGGTCTATTCTCCTCCTGGGATAAATGTGCAAAAACCTCATCTAAGGATGGTAAATGATCCTTCCCCAAGATCAGTATATGAATAGGTTCATAGTTTGGAAGGAGGTCAGCTAGAAATTTAAAGATCCTGGTCTCTTCAACTTTCTGATTATAAAGAGCTATGTCCTCGGTACACTGGGCCTTAAGGTTATCATAAAAATCGATTTCCTCCCACAGACTTCGCAGAGTAGAGTAGTAAGCTGCAAGAGATTGATCACCCTGTCTCAGTTTAGAGACCTTTTGATATAAATCATACATTCCCTCTTTTAGAATACGTCTTAGTGACAAAGTTTCAGATTGCCTTTGCAGTAGGCAAAAATAAATAATTGTTGGAAATATTAGGCTGCATTGAGTGGAGAAGCTACGCCATCACCATAGCATTCTCGGCTTCCCACTTTGAAATGTTGACTTCGTTGGTTTAGACATCTTCATTTCACCTGTCAAATGTGCTACCTTACCCTTGCTACTAATGTGTAGTTTGGCTGATATACCCTTGTGTATATACCCTTTATTATAATAATACTCTCATAACTAACAAGGGTTGCACCAATTATCATGGGGATCATGCTTATGAGCCATACAATGAAACTTTGGGAGAGAGTGATTGAGCATAGGCTAAGAAATAAATCTAGAGTATCAGAAAATGCAATTTGGACTTGTACCTAGAAGATTGACAACTAAAAGTTATTTTCTTACTTAGGCAATTGATGGAGAAGTTCAGAGAGAAGAAGAAAGATCTTCACATGGTTTTTATCGAATTAGAGAAAGCATATGATAGGGTACCTAGACATATCATTTAATTAGGCATATGAGATGCCATGGTGTATGTTGCTTGCTGATGATGTTGTGTTGATTGATGAGACTAGAAAGGGCATAAATGCCAAGTTAGAAATATGGAGGTATGTTTTAGAATCAAATTGTTTTAAGATAAGCTAAACTTAAACAAAATATATAGAATACACATTTAGCAAAAATAGGAGTAGAAATGAGGGAATAGTTAGAATTGATAACCAAGAGATCGGAGTGTGACCATTTTTGTTATCTTGGTTCAATGATGCACAAAGAGAGAGATATTGTAGATGATGGTTGAAGTGGAAAGGTGTTTCTGGAGTGCTGTGTGATAAATGAATACCACTAAAACTGAAGGGAAAATTTTATAAGACAACTCTAAGACCAACCATGTTTTATGGAGCAGAATGTTGGGTAGCCAATCAACAACATGTACATAAAATGAGTGGCTGGAATGAGGATGTTGAGATGGATGAGTGGCAATACTAGAAAGGATAGAATTAGGAATGAATCTATTTGCGGGAGCTTAGGTATAGCACCAAATAGGTCATAAAATGAGGGGAGGTTGACTAAGATGGTTTGGTCATGTGCAACGAAGACCAATGACTGTGCTAGTGAAGAGTGAGATGGTTCATGTTCAAGGTGCTAAAAGAGGACAAGAGGAAGGCCAACTTGACCTGGGTTGTAGTAAGGAGAGACATGGCCGCATGTAATTTAACGGTAGATATGACCTTGAATAAAGTCGAATGACAGAACAAGATTCATGTAGCCGCCCCCAAATAGTTGGGATAAGGCTGTTTATTGTTTTGTTTTGATGAATAACGATTACTTTATTGAGAGAGGAAAATAGAAAACAGGGATAGAAACAAGGCAGTCGAGGAAGTTGCAAAAACAAAACAAACCAAGAACCGACAAAACCAACTACATTAAGGACTCAGGTATGCAATCCCCTTCAAAGAAGTCGAGCTGATCCATGCTCCACTTGGCTAGACAGTTGGCCATAGAATTGCGATCACGCAGAATATGATGCAAAGTTGCCCTGCACTCCTTAATCAAGGCCCGAACTTTGTATATTAGATGGTGCAATCTTCACGCACCCATCATTTCGACCTTCCCCCATCTGATAACAATTTTGGTATCTCCCTCAACCATGCACTTAGTGATGCTCCTAGATTTGAGCAACCTCAAACTTTCAAGTAGGCCAATAAGTTTAGCCTGATTGACATCAATCCTCCCAATTGGGCCCCCCTTTACCCCTTTAATAACACCATCATGGTCTCTCAAAGTGCAGCCATAGCTTGCCAGACCTAGGTTCTCAAGGGAGGCACCATCAAAATTAATTTTAAGTTTCCCTGCGCACGGGGGCACCCACTCCAACCTTGGAGATTGGACTCTAGTTGCATGCATAGAGATGCAAGTAATCCAGTCCCGAGTGAAATCATTCATAGTTACACCTTTGAATTCTTTTTTAATCACCAACCAAAAGCTAACCTCGCATTGCACTGAGTCAATGATTGCTCAAATGTTGCGCTTTCTATCTTCAAAAACTCGCTTGTTTCTTTCCTTCCATCCTCCCCAAATAATACCCTGCAATAAAGCACCAAAGAAAACTTTTCCACAATACCCCTTAGCCTCGCCCCCCCCATTGAAGGTCCAAATCATGAAGAGTCTCTAGCATAACAAACTGCAGAGACTAGGCATTATGAAAAAATCTCTACACTCTGGAAGTAAAATCATAGTGTATGAAAATATGGTTTCCCATTTCTTCATTGCACCCACACAAATGGCAAATATAGGGAGAGAGGGACATGAAAGGGCGCCTTTTTTGAAAAATATCCATGGTATTTTGCTTGTCTAGAGTTGCCACCCAGGTGAATGCTTTTACCCTTGGAGGAGCGGCAAAGTTCCAATCCTTATGGGTTGGGAAGGATCCAAGAGGAGAGTCCCTAGATAAGATTGAAAAAAATAAGTTGGGAGAGTAGACCATTAGGGGAAGGGGTCCAAGTACGGAGATCTTGGTCTCCATTTGAAAGGAAGACCAAACGAAGGTCCTCCATGAGGTTACTGACAAGAGAACCTCCCACTCATACAGATCATGGGAGTGAAAATGAGATTTCAAGATAGGCCAATAGAATTCATGGATAGGATTTCTGCCACCATGGCATTTAGATGGATAGTAATACGGAAAATACGAGAATAGGCCAACTCCAATGTGGAATTACCCCACCAATAAGGTTGTTTATTGTTGTTGTTGTAATAGGCTCTAGAAATTTATATAAGGGGATGACTGGGAAGCATTTATGGCTTTTAGATTTCTTTAAAAGTAAGCTTTATTTTTTTATTAATATTGAGATTTCATCAATGGAAAACTGTAGTTACTGATATTTATACCATTTATGCCCAATGAGTCTGCGAACTCATTAGTGCTTTTAATCGCATAATTATAAACAATTTTTAAAGTTTCACTTCTCAGCTTCTTTCTATAATACGTTACATAGAATTATGAACTATTTACACAACAGGTGTTCTTCCGATTCCTTTCATACCCCTCAAAGTAAGTCTATTTTTGCTTCATTGTTCCATTCTTCTATTTTGCTTCCTGCTCTTGATCTCTGTAGGGATTTCAGCAATATGGTCCAAGAGGAGAATTTTATCCAAGTGAAGGAAGGCTGCTCTAGTGAACTGAATGATGTTTGTGGGGATTCGGGATTGTTGCTGGTTGGTGTGAATGATGGGGTGAATCCCATGAGTGAGTGTGAGGTGCCTGCTTTTTAGGGGGCTATTGTCGAGAGGTATGGTTCCGATGGGGGTGCGGGAAATAGTGGGATGGCTAGTTTTAATGGGGGGTGGGTGGGTGTCTCCTATTTGTGTTGAGGAGGCCGAGCCTTATCTGTTTTTGAAAGGGGTTGAGGATCATAACAATGAATTCTTATCAAATTGGGTGATTAAAAACTCCGTGAGTTCGGTCCGTTTCTTGGGTTATCTTACGAGGGGTGTGAAAAAGAAGCCCTTAAGTTGTTTAGACTTTTGAGCTTTGAAGTAAAAAGGTGATGGGGGGTGGATATTTGAGGTCTGTTATGAACAAGAGACTAAAAAGTGAGTTGAAAAAGTTAGAAAGTAGCGTGAATTATGATAGGAAGTTGAATATGGCAGGAAAGGAGGGGACAAGGAAAGGAAATGGTGTTGCTACCGTGTAATTTATGGATTTTAAAATCTTAGTCTTGGAATGTTCATGGGATGGGGAACAAAGATAAAAGAATGGCCATTAATCATGTGATTCGTGGTGCTAAGCCGGATTTGTTATGTTTTCAAGAAACCAAAATTCAGATTATGTCTGATTCCTTGGTAATGGAGGTGTGGGGGGCTAGGACATCCGCGTAGTTGGTTCTTTTAGACATGGGGGCTTCGGGGGGCATTTTGCTTATCTGGGATATCAACAAGGTGGAGGTTTTGGACTCTGAGGTTGGGGCGTATTCCATGTCAGTCAGATGTAGATTAAGGAGTTGCGTGGAAGAGTGGGTGTTCGTTGGGGTGTATGACCCTACCAAGAGATGGGAAGTTGATGACTTTCTTACGGAGTTAAATGATAGTAAGGGTCGCTGGATCTTCCTTGGTGTATCCGAGGGGATTTTAACTTGGTTAGAATCCCTAGACAGCGGAAAGGTGCTAGGTGGTGGGATTTGACCTTGGTTAAGTTTGGTGAGTTTATTGAGAGATGAAATCTGATTGATGGCCTGCTTAAGGGTGCTAGATTCACATGGTCTAACTTTCAGGATAAGGCTTCCTTGAGTAGGCTGGATCATTTCCTTTATTGTCTGGAGTGGGATGATCTTTTTCCTTCCCGATCCTAGAGGGCCTTACCAAGGAATATCTTTGATCATGCCCCTATTGCTTTAGAGATCATCAAGCCTTTTGGGGGTCCTCACCCTTTTAAGTTTGAGGAGTTGTGGTTTTTGGATCCGGATTTTATGGATGTGGTGTCTTGTGAGTGAAATCGAGTGGTGTATTCAGGGGAGCTGATCAAAATTTTTGCCTTAAAATTGAAAGCTCTTAAGTAGTGTCTCATTAGGTGGAATTGCAACTCCGGGCACTCTTTTAAAGTCAAATTGGATTTGTGCAGTAAGAGGGTTTCTGAGTTGGATAAATTGGAAGGGGAGAGAGGTTTGTCCAGGTTGGAAAATGATGAGCGGAATTCGGTTAGAAAAGAGTTCTTGTTGTTGGCCGTTAAGGAGGAAACGTTCTGGAGACAACATTTAAGGATCAGGTGGTTAAAGGATGGTGATAAGAATACTAAATTTTTCCATAAGATGGCTTTGTCCCACAATATCTCCAATAGTTTGGATGGGTTGTTTATTGAGGGAGAGTGGTGTCAAGATCAAAGGAAAGTCAGGGAGGAGGTGGAAGTGTACTACAAAAAGCTTTATTCTAAAGATCATTTTAGTAGACCTTTGTTAGATGGTATGGAGTTTGATAAAATTTCTGTGGCTGAGAAGTCTTTGTTCGAAATGAGGTTTTCTGAGGAGGAAGTCTGGAGGGTGGTGTTTAAATATGAAAGGGGATAAAGCGCCGGGTCCAGATGGGTTTTCTATATCATTTTTCCAAAAATGTTGGGACATCATCGAAGGGGATTTGTTGAAGGTGTTTAAGGAGTTCTATTATTCGGAAGAATTTTATGATCATTTGAGCAACACTTTCATTACCTGATCCCTAAGAAGCACAATGCTAGGATTTTGAAGGATTTTCGCCCTATCAGTTTTCTTAGTAGTGTTTTCAAGATCATATCAAAGGTTATGACTTTGAGATTGAAAGGGGTTATGGATTGTGTTATCTCTCAGCCCTAGAGTGACGTGGACATCATGACCGAGATGATGATTGGGCCATGCTCACAGCTACTTTAGTTGTCTTTTATTTGCTTTATGTCTTTTTATGTTTCTTGTTAGAGGGATACACATGTTGATGATGGTATTTTAGTCCATAGGTGTTATGTAGGGGTATTTTGGTTATTTTTGTCATAAGAGAATGAGAGAGGGCTTTATTGTCCGGTTTCTATTTTATGTAAAGAGACCTGGTTATGGGACTATTTATAGAGCCCACGACCAAAACAATTGTTTTTATGCAATGATATTTGAAAATATTATCTCACGTTTTGGCTTCTTCTTCCTCTTGCTTGCTTACAATTGAAAAACCCTAAAACTCTGGAATGGGTGTAGGCTCCACCTAATTTAACGCTAGTGGTGGAGACCACTCCATTCCCTTGGGTTAAAGGTTCCCTTCTTCTGTTTCTTATCTTTATTTGCTTGTTTACTAATTTTCTTATTGCTAAAATTTGAGTATTTGCACAAGATTGAACACAGAATCACCATCTTCAAGTTTTGGATCAAAATTTCTTTTCAGGGCATCTATAAGGGGTAAGCCATAAGCGACACACCCTAGGCATATTCCACACTTCAACTTGTTGTTTTGAAGAAGTTATAAGGCTCTGGATCAGTGCCAAGCGTGAAATCAGCCCCAGACTGATTTTGGAAGAATACGTAGTGTCTCTAAACCACTAGGTTTTTGGAAGTTTTGATTTTCCAAGGGTCTTAGGAACACCTAGACAATCCTAAACGATTTGATTCCATACCCAAAGCTACTCCACTCTTCGATCTGTGGTTATTAGAAGTAGACATTATTTGCTGGTTTTGGGGTCTTCCACGAGATTGGCTATAACTCCCTACATATAAAAGGATTGGCACGTGAGGTTTTATGAAGGTGTGCTACATCCTTGGGTGATCCAGCTTGGTAGGCCCTACCTGATAACATATATATATATATATATTGGCAGCACTAGTGCAGGAGGGAGGAATTTTTTTCAAATTCCAATTGAAGCTTCTTTGAACCCAGATTTCGATTGCAATCACCTTCAAAAACATCAAGGAGGTAATCTACACCAGATTTCAGGTGTTAACTCTCATTTTTGGCTCTATTTTTGAATCCCCAACTTTTAGGGACTTTTGACATATTTAGCATAAGGCCTAGACTTGATTTTCCCTATTCTTAGCCTAAACTACTTTCCCTAAAATATTATGATTGACAAAATATACCTTGGATTCATTTTTATTTATTTATACCTTCTTTAGGGTAATCCAAGTTGCTTCCCTTTTCCCTAGCCTAATTTAGGCTCTTCAGGGAAATTTTTAAACATAATATTTTGGACTTAGGCCTAGGCTTAATTTTTCTTTCTCCAAAAGAACTCACTAAAAGAACATTACACTTAGGTCTTTGATTGTTTAATAATTTGTAATCCCCAATTCATTGATTGGAACTTGATTTAAAGAATTGTCTGAATTAGCATGTGAACTTGCGAGTAGGAATCTTGTTTATTTTTTCTTTATAACTTTATCTATTTTATTCCTATCTTTTGAGCACACACTCACATTAACCTACATGCATGCTGCATCACAGAGTGCTTTCATTCAAGGGAGACAAATTTTGGATAGTGTTTTCATTATTAATGAGTGCATTGAGGATCGTATGGCGGAGGGGAGAAATGAGGTGATATGAAAGTTGGACTTCAAAAAGGCTTATGACCATGTCAATTTGAATTTTTTGGATTAGGTGTTAGAAATGATGGGTTTTGGTGTCAAGTGGAGAAGTTGGATATTTTGTTGCATTTGATCTGTTAAAATTTCCATTTTGGTTAATGGTAGCCTGGTGGGTTTTTTTAGTAGTTCAAGGGGTTTAAGGCAGAGTGATACTCTCTTCCCCCTCATTTTTTTGCTAGTCTCTAAGGTTTTGAGCAAGATGATTCGGAAAGCCGATGGGGTGTTCATTCATGGTTTTGGTGTGGGTCGAGGGGATGTCAGGGTTTCTCATCTGCAATTTGCTGATGATACTATGATTCTTTGTGATGTGGATCCGAGACAGTTAGGTTTTCTTAGATGCCTGCTTCGTTACTTTTGGGGTGGGTGAGGTTTCGAACATTTCTGATCTGGCTTGGATTTTGGGGTGCAAAATTGGCTCTTTACCTTCGGTGTATCTTGGTTTACCATTGGGAGCAGGTTTCAAGTCGAAAAGGATTTGGGAGCTGGTGATTGCTAGGATTGACTATCATCTGGAGGCTTAGAAAGCCTCTCTCCTCTCTAAGGGGGGTAGGTTAACTCTGTTAAAGTCCACCTTGGCTTCGATCCCTAACTATTTTTTATCTCTTTTCACCATCCTAGCATCATTGGCAACTAGAATTGATACCAAGTTTCAGAATTTCCTTTGGAATGATTCATATAGCTACCTTCGTTTTTATCTTGTGGATTGGAAGTCTATTTGTTAGCCTTTGTGTGTAGGGGGGCTTGGGGGTGAGATCGATTATAAGTCATAATAGGACTCTTTTGGCTAAATAGTTGTGGAGGTTTGGAGTTGAGAGGGAGAGTTTGTGGTATAAGGTGGTGGTGGCTAGATTTGGTTTGTCTTCGGATTGTGAGAGTAAGATAGTAATGGAGAGACATGGGTGTGGGATTTGGAATTCTACTAAGAAGGAGAGTGAGGGCTTTTGGAAGTTTATTCGTTTTAAACTGGGCTTTAGGAATGACATTAGATTTTGGGAGGATAGGTGGAATGGGGAGTTGCTGCTTAAGGAGTCTTTTAGGAGGCTCTATTCCTTGGCTTTGGAGCCTTTTGGGAAGGTGGTAGATTTGTTTGATGTGGTGGGTAATGTTTGGGTGCCAAAATTACGTAGAAATCTGAATGATTAGGAGTTGGGGGAGATGATGGGTTTGCTTAGGGTTCTTGAGGGCATTAGACTGGAGCCATATCTAAGAGATGGTTGGGAGTGGGTTCTTTCTAAGAGGGGGGGGGGGGGTTACTTCTAAATCCTTTTATGTGGAACTTTTTGTTCATAGGATTATCCCGTTTCCCCACAAGAGTATTTGGATCCCGGGCATACCTTCTAAAGTTTCTTTCTTTATGTGAAATGCTTATTTGGATAAAATTCTAACGTTGGATAATTTCCAAGTAGAGGCTGAAATTTGGCAAATAAATATATCCTTTCTCTGAAAGAGGAGGAATCGGTTGATCACCTGTTTGTGCACTGTGATATGGCTTCTATGGTTTGGGGCTTTTTTTTATTTCTGTCCTTAAGATTCGTTGGTCTTTTCCTTGCCACTTCCATGAGTTGATCTCGGGTTGGTTTCTCTTAGATGTGGAGGTGTGACCTTCTATTGTGTGGGTGTCCCTGCCGGGAGCTATTTGTTTGGGTTTATGGAAAGAAAGGAATAATAGAATTTTCAAGAGCAAGGCTCGGAGCAAGGAGGAGTTGCTTTTATCCATCAATCAATCGGTCTCTATTTGACTGAGTTTCGATTCAGGCAGAGTTTGTGGATGATGATTGGGTTGCCATGTGGCAGGATATTATGTAGTCTTTTTTTTGTTTTTGTGTTATGTGTTGTTGCTTTTTTGGGTTGCGGTCTTGGGCGGTTCACTTTCTGAGTGAAGCCTTGTGTCCTTTGTTTAACCATTTTTTCTTTCTCAATAAAATTCATCTTGGTTACCTTTCAAATAAAAAAAAAAAAAAAAAAAAGAATTATGAAGTTGCAAAAGTCCCTCCATATATTTAGAAGCACACAAATGTATTATTGGAGCTGCCTTTTGCTTCCAAAGGACCTGAAAATTAGACGGACAGATTCTTAGTTCATCAGTCCTTTATGCTGAAAAAAAATGATGATTCTACTTAGCAAGCTTCTTTTTATTGAGAAAATGTTACTTTCTGTTAGCACATGAATTGCTAAATTGAACATGATTTCTGTGAGGGAATTGAAGATATTTTAAATAATAAATATTTTTGCTTTTTTTACTTTCCAATAATATACTTGTGCTTTCCTGCAAAACTCTTTGAGATATGTGATGCTTTAGTTGTTCACAACTATTTTCCTCCATTTTTTACTTATTATTATTATTTTTCAGGAGACAACACTTTATGTAACACTTGAACCCTGTCCAATGTGTGCTGGAGCAATTCTTCAAGCTAGAATTGATACTGTGGTATGGGGAGCTCCCAATAAGCTTCTAGGAGCTGATGGCAGCTGGGTCAGGTATGAAAATATATACAGTGGAAGCTTCTTTCCGGAATCTATCTTTTGTTCTTTTCCATCCATATAGACATGAGATTAACTTCCAAGTCTTATTTTGTTGAGAATTGGGTTTCATGTTTCTTTCTTGCGTTTTACTTTTGGTAAAAAAAATTATCTTCATCTTTGGAATCCCAATTTTGTAGATTGCAAATAACGACTAGGAGTGGTCTAGCTTAAATTTTTTACACATGTAGGTGAAAGGGGCCCAACTTTCCATGAGTCCCACCTAGATCTCTTAAAGAAAAAAATTGCACACCATATCAATTATCCTAACCATCCATCTGGCCTATTGTCCTTTTCAGATAGGGTAAAGAAATGATATTATGGTAAACAACCCAATAAATCATATGATCAATTATAGGTTTAGGAGATTATTGAGGAAATGTTTCTAAAACCTAAGCAAACTGTAAAAGCCAGCATTTCGAACATCTGGTACATTGGTTCACTACCATGATATCATAGTATTGTTAAATTATTATCTTGGTATATATGATATTAAATAAGGTTCTTTTTTATCAGTAAGGTGATAATTTTATTTAATGGGGAACACATAAAATTGTTAATATGTTACGGTATTTATTATAAATATTTAATATTTTTATTAATCAATATGTTATTATATATTTATATTATGTAATTAAATGGAAGCACTTGGTTCAAAACGTTTTGAGCATCTGGTTCCAATGGTTTGAATTGTCGTTGATTAGTAAAGCTTTTTTAAACATTGGATGGTTCAGATATTTGATCAAACTGCAGAGTAGATGGTTGACGGTTCCAACTGAGTCTAGTTTTTAAAATACTGCAGAAAAGGCCTCTTATAAATTAGTGTGAATTTAACAAGAAAAATGTAAACCCAAAAAAGAATGAAAGAAAATTGACTCGTAAAAGGAAGAGTGCAAGGATTTATGATTTCCATGACTTACCATTGCATTGCAGACTTTTTCCTGGTGGGGGTGGAGGAAGCGGTTCAGATCTGACAAATCAGCCTGCTGGACCTATCCACCCATTTCACCCAAACATGACAATCCGACGAGGGGTCTTGGCGACGGAGTGTGCAGATGTGATGCAACAGTTCTTCCAGCTGAGGAGGAGGAAGAAGGAGAAGAAACCAGAATCCCCATCACCACCTCAATCCCTGCCTATCTCTTCCCACCCATCAAAATTCCTCTCTAAGATGCATGGCATTTTTAACATCATGTTCTGCTTGTAACATTTTGAAAGATGGGTCTTTTTGGGCCTTGGAACTATTAAGGTCATATGGGAAATATAATCTTCTTATTCAATTTGGTCACTTTGTTTTTGGGTTACAGATACTCCTATTTTTTGCATTTACTAGTTATCTGCATACACCAACTATTTATTTGCCCCGGTGGTTAGCCTAGGGTGGGAATCCAACTGTTGGCTGAGGAAACCATGAGAGCAAGGAACAGGTGAATGACTCATGTTCCTTTGAGTAAATTACTTGGATTCCCCTTTTAATTTTATTTTCATGCCACCTGATTTGTGCTATCAGGGCTCGAATCATATCCAATCTGAATGGAGAGATATCGCACCAGTACCTACTCAGCACAGTGACGTGATGCCTGACAAAGTATTTTGATAATTACACAGGTACTTATTTACTGTGTATTGACCATAACACCCTCATTTGACTCATATGAATTTATGTAGACACCCTTGGCAGGCATTGTGTCTTGCTGATGAAATTGGTGTGATATTTTATTTCTTTAGTTAGACTGGAGATGATTCAAATTCCTGACATCAGTGTACATGTTTAATGGAATCATGGTACAAAATTCCAATTTTGATGCATAAGTAATTCATCATGGGGGATTATGGAAATCTCGGGAAAGTTCAATGGAATGTAATGAAATAATCATAGAAAAATTATGGAAAGATTTGAAAGAAACATAAAATTTTCAAATGAGTTAAATGTTAAATCTACAATAACACTAATATGATTAGTAGTTCATCAAAATAAATAAATGAATGAAAATAAAGATAGGAAAACGCCAATTCTTGAAATGTATAATTTGAAACCAACAACAAAAAAAAAAACCAGGGATGGTGAAAATTATCTAATATATTGATTTATCCTTAATAGTTCTAATTCTTGAGGATACAAAATAGATAGGCCAGAATTCAAGAACCACCGGATAGGTTCAAATTATAATTAAACCGTAGATGATCCGGGCTTTACTTCGATCTTTTGTTGCATGGTGGACAAATGGGTACACAAAAGCAAGCTTGCTGGCTATAGTTGTTATTTTTTGGGTGAAGAAATGAAAAGAAAAGAGAAAATAAGGTAACATGGCCCCAATGCAGCTCAGGAGCAAGTTTTAATGTGACCAAAGTTGGTGTGATCAATGTGTGATCACACAATGGCTGATGGGTGGAGGGTGTAGGGTTTAAAAGCGTAAAAAATGCTCAATTGAAAACGTAGGTGTCCAAAAGTGACCAAATTCAAAAACGCATTGTGTATGTCACACATTGGTCACAGAAGATTTGCTTCCATGCAATTCTGGTTAAGGGATGGTGATTCTTGAATGACCCAGCCCTCCCCCCCAAAACCGACCTCTTTTTGCCCCGAGGATTTGGTAGGACCAATTAAAGTCACCCTAAGGTGAGACT
>JAOXJP010164645.1:0-12808 GCA_025762735.1 Platanus orientalis
TGTATTTTCAAAGACTATTAAAATGCAAGTGTACTAAAATAAGCTATCATTAAATCTATTTGTTTTCTTGTGCATGTATAGTTAGATTAGAATATGTTTCTTAAGTTTCCATAATTTTTACAATATTTCTTTTCGATATTTCCCACATTTCCGATATATGTCTTGTTTTGACCTGACCGATATTTCCACCGACACCGACATTTTGAACCTTGCTCATGAATACCATTAAGATTCATACGATGCGATGCCACGATGAAAAAAAAAATTATTTTGATCCCCATCCTTCAACCATCTAATTCTAGATCTCTGTCTCTACAATGTTTCTTCTTTAATCACCAACAATTGAAACTCCTTTCTTAATAAATCTCTGGCAACTCTCTCATCCCGCGAAAGACCACCCACCTCTTCAGCTAAACCTAACGATTTTATACGATTGAGACAACCATCCATATCAGTTTTAAAAGACTCAGCTGAGTTTTTATTCCACACCTTCAACCAAACCTCAAAACCTTTTAACTTAGGGAAAAATTCCTACTAGCCGAACTAGCATAGCTGGAACTATTCCATTCCTTCTCGACTACCTCTAGAAAGTCCGGAGAATGAGACCACATTTCCTCAAATTTAAAAGGCCTAGGACCATCAATGCAAAGAGTAGGAGTAAGTAAAATGGGGGAATGGTCCGAAGTTGAACGAGGGAGGGCAACTTGAGTCCTTGAGAATAAATACTTCCAGCCAGCACAGAAAAGAAAGCGATCTAATCTACTAAGAAAGGGACACTTCTGAAAGTTTTTTTTTTTTATAGATAAAGAAAATTTTATTAAACCCGAAAAAACGGGGCAGCACGAGTAGTACAACCCACACACCAACTAGCCAAACATCAATAAGTCCCACTCAAAAACCCAGTCACTATACTTAACATTGACAGAATTCGAGAGATGAGACACCCAAATCAACAAAAGGGAGAATGATGACTCAGACAAACTACAAACATCGGGGGCCACATCTTAAAAATACAACAAAGTTGGAGCACGTATACTTCGCCCCTTTCCTCTCATAAGTAAATCTAATCAAGTTGAGTCCCCTCCAATGCACCATGGTAAGTCCCAACGCACTCGAACATCATCCAATTCTCCAAGGAATACCACAACCTCACAAAACAGTGTGGGACCATAAACCCCTAAAAACCCACTCTTCAGTCTCATTTTTCATCATACACTGAATAGAAATATAAAAAACTGTTGTCTCGTTATCCAACACTTTCAAATTTTTCGTATTCCACATCAAAAGAATACCACCTGACGCCCCCCAAGAAGGAAGCGAAAGCGAAGACGTGGTTCTCTGCCCCCAAATCTCATGAATCGAAATAATTTTAGTTTTCAGCAAACAAACAATATCACCCCTAATTTGGGTTTCTCCCAGTCTCTGTCTTCAAAAGGTTCCCTATTGGCTTCATCTCGCAGTCATTTAATTCCCGCCTTAATATGAACTGCCAAACTACAATCCTCCGACTAAAGTTGAAGTAATCCCCTGCTTTTGCTTCCTTGTTCACTGCCACCATGTAGATTGACGGAAGCTCAACCTTCAATGGGTCATTGCCACACTAGCAATCATCCCAAAACCTCGTCCTTCTCCCATCCCCTATACTAATCCCCACTCTCTTCCTGACTTTTTTTTTTTTAAGTAGAACTGATTTAAAAGGATATAAGCCCATAACTTCCAACTTTTATGTTCACAGCCCAGAAAACTATTAAGTTATGATCCTATAGTTGTTAAATCAACAAGCAACAAGAGTTAATAACCAAAAAAAAACCCATTTGCAGAAGTATAAATATACTCTAGTGGAAGTGGAGCAGATAACCAAGTCTGCTGTTTGATGAGAGTTTACGAGCGGAACATGTTGTGTATCCTCTAGTTGAAAGTCGAAGCAGCACACAAGAGAATGCGAGTGATAGCCAATAATTTCTTCCGAAACCCAAATGGGTAATCCAAAGGGGAACGGGGATGAATTAAACCAATACGATTTTTTGTCTATAACAAAACCCACACAAAAAAAAAAAAAAAGAACCCAAACAGATAGTAG
This sequence comes from Platanus orientalis, assembly GCA_025762735.1. Taxonomy (NCBI): domain Eukaryota; kingdom Viridiplantae; phylum Streptophyta; class Magnoliopsida; order Proteales; family Platanaceae; genus Platanus; species Platanus orientalis. The sequence goes on from JAOXJP010164645.1 coordinate 2,081, forward strand.
AACAATTCCCAATGGAACAACGAATTAACACATAAACAAAAAAATTCCAGAGGGGGTGGGAGAATAACACGAAAGCACAGTCAATTATTCCATCGAGAAAAATGGCCAAAACAACAAAAGTAAACCATTCTGATTCTAAACCACATATTTGAACAAAAAATTATGATTTTCCCCCATTAAATCATCAAAAAACAAAAAATCCAACACCAAAAAAAAATCTATCATCACCACAAGAAACCACACATTATCAGGTATGTTCTCCATTATAAAGAAATAAATAACATATACAAAGAAACCCACGCGATTGTCAGACAGGCAGTATATAGAACTTTGAGAAGATGGTCGAGGAAAAAGATCCCACGCACCTGCAAATCCATTAGTGGTTGACATATCTTTCCTAGTGCCCGGAGAGGCCGAGATGATTTCTCTGCGAATAAAATACAATTACTCTACTTCTGCGATTGCCAGAGAATCGTGTTTGAAGATTAAACAAAGAAATATAGAGATGATAACGGAGGTCTCAACTCTCAAGACTCTCAACTGAAACACTCCAAATGCTTTATGCCCTTGTTCGACGGAACTGTTTCTGCAAACAACGGAACTGATGTACAGAGGCTGCAGAGATGTTTGCGTTCTCTTACGTATAACCGGATTTAAGCCGTTGGATGAACATACTATACGAAGTTCAAATCATCCAACGGTTCCTTCTGGTTAAAACGATATCATGGAGTTCTCCCTTCCAATGAGCAACTCAACCTTGAAACCCCGTGAGTCAATTCAAGAATCGGTCCGATTACTGGTCCGAACATTCTTTGACTCGGCTTCACTTTCTGCTCTTCTTAGGTCTGAACCACGCACCCCTAAAGCAAAGTTGAAGCACGGGCATTGACAGGGGACACCGGTACGATACGACATGGATACGGTGATGCAATAATTCTTGAAAAAATAGGATACGAAACTCTATAGATATGTTAATTAATTAATATTTTAACTAGATTTTATGTTAATTTTATGTTGAAAAAAATAACAAGCATAAAAAATTAAAAATTTATATGTCTAAAACTAATTTAAAGGTTTGGTGGCAAGAATTGTTGGATTATGTTCTCTCACGGTTGATCCATCATTTTGCCCTTTTTATCTTAATTTTATAAGATTTGTCATAATATGTTTATTTTCTGTCTAACAAAACATTTCATTTTTCTCTCTCCTGATACAGCTACGCAGGTAGAGGTATCCTTGGAGTGTCAGTGTCGGATACATATCAGATACAAACACCGCAATGTTTTAGAGGTATCTGTGCTTCCTCAGCATAGCATGACTATCTCGCCTAGCCAGGATAAAATCACCTGCTACAGGAATAAATGAGCCGATTTTTTACGGCGTGAAAGAGGAGGTGTGGCCATGCACTTTTCGATGGGGGTTCCACCAAAAAGTGCATGGCCCCACACCCCTATTTCAGGCCATAAAAATTCAGCTCATCGCAGGTGATACGAAGCCCTCATAGTCGGCCCACTGATGAGAAGTGGACTCCCCCATCTCCCGTGGCTCAAGTTAAATTTTGATGGAACTGAAGTCCCAATGGCGGCAAATGAAGGATTGGTATCATCTAGGGTGGCAATGTTTGACATGTGTTTTGGGTGAAAGCGGGTCCTGTTTTGACAAGAAATTGGTCGTGTTCAGGTTGACCTATATAATCCTTAGGACCCGCCCAACATGAATTACCACTGGTTCGCATGGCTCTTTAACCCAACATGAGATTAGCGGTTTAGGGTTTACTGTAATCTATTTCAGACCAGCTTTCAAACAATTAATAAATAAGTTTTCTGGTTGACCCATATAATCAAATCCCCTTAACTTGACACGACACAAACCCAACCCGTCAATACAAATCATCAGGTGCTATGAGAATGGAACCCATATCTCACATTTTTGCTAATCTACAAGAATGGTTTGCCGTTGGACTATTTCTTCAAATGGCAAAAGCCTAGGTATAAAAAAATTGGAGATTAAAAAGACTGCCAATAGAGAGGATCCTCTGCTGCCCTTAGGCCCAGTCTGGTTGCCAAGAAAGGATTTTCTAATGACAAAATTTTCTCAAATAGTCATTTTAAGTTGTCTGATTGTCATGACAAGTTGATTTTTCCATGTTTTTCTTGTGATTCTTTTATTTCCTTTTCTTGTGGGATTTTTTGTTCTTTTCTTTTCTTTTCTACACAATTCATGGCAACCAGACCGAGCCTTAAAGCAGCCTTAACGATGCCAAAATATCAAATTTGGACACAGTAAGTGAAACCAATCATTAGGCCATATTTGGTGGACCCACTTTGATAATACTTCATTCCTCCAATTTAGATTCCCAGTGCATTTGAAATCGTAAGGTGAAGGTTGAAAATGATTCATGTTGATTTGTTAACTAAAGTTAGGTATGAAATCATCTTAGGTTATTTATAAAATGAAATGATACATGTTAATATCCATACTTTGGAAATGAGTGGAAATCAATTCATTTTTGCTAAGACACATGTACTCGTCTGTTATGAATAATCAAAATGGAATGATTTCATTCCAATTGACAAACAAACGTGGGGCAAAGATTGCATTATAATGAAATCATAAATTGTGCATTTGAAGCTATGACCTGACGGTCGAAATTGAACTCATTTATATTCTTATTGATTCGTTAGCTAGGCTGTGTTTGGCAGCCACATGTAATGTAATCATTTCATTTCAAAATTTTAAGTCAATTGTAGTCACAAGGTCTTGTTTCACAATAAACTCATTCAGATTTATGCTTGATAATAAATATCATTTCATTTTATAAAAAATCTAAGATGAATTCATTTATAATTTTAGTTAACAAATCTGTATAAATCTGAATGAGTTCATTTTAAACCATCACTATATGGCTACAAATGCCTTGGAATTTTGAAATGAAATGATTATATTACATGTGGCTGCCAAACATATCCTAAAATTAGGAATAAAATCATCTTGGTTTTTTATATTAAAAAGAAAAAAATCAAAGTTACCCTTCATATTTTGGTGAAGAATGGAAATCAATCCATTTTTGTTGGGTCACATGTGATCTCCGATACTGTGGGAAGCCAAAATTGAAGGCCTTCATTCCAAGTGAGCTAGGCGCATGGTAAGTAACTATTTTGATTATGTTATTTTAAGGTTGGTTAGCAAATCAGGTAACCCATGCCATAGCTAATAAAGGTATATCCTCATTCAGCTCCTTTTCTACAACTTTGCTCAGGCATGGAAGAAAATTAAGTGCAAACTAATTTCGTGAGATCTGTGTAAATTGCACCAGGGTCTGGACATGTCAGCGCCAAAAACTGATAAGCACGTCCCCAAAAAGTGTAAATCACTTTTCAATGTTGATGTGTCAGCCCTTGGAGCCATTTGCACAGTTCTCACGAAATTCATTCTCATGTAGTCCAAGCTCCTCAGGCTTCCATGGTTGATGCAAGCACTTTTTTTTTTTTTTTTTCTTCCTTTTATTCTTTTTCCCCTCTCTTTATTCTTCTCCTTTTTTTCTTATTAATCTTTTGGAAATGCATTTCTTTTTTTTTACCAAAAGTATACTATTTTATGAAGAATAATTGTCATAACCTTGTAAGTGTGCCATTGATTAATAAATTATGCATTTTTCTAATGGAGAATGATTGTCTGTGTTGACACACCTCTACAAGTGTGTCATTGATTGACACATGATGGGTTTTTGAATTTGGGATCTCTTTTTGAATACCTACTTTTTCATCTGAACAGTTTTTGTAACGTTTTTAAGGGATGAAATCACCTACAACCGAATAAATGAGCCGATGTTTTACAGCGTGGAACATGGGGGGGGACCCATGCATTTTTTGGTGGGGCCCACTGTCATGCCCCAAAACCCATAACAGTATAGCCATTAATATTGGCACGTGACATTAACACATCACTTCACTTTTCATTCATTCATTCATTATTAACTTATATAATTTTTTTTTCATTCATACGTACCAGAATAATATATCAATTACTTTCCAACAATCACATGATCAATTATATTTTCATAAGTCTAACCTGTATAAAATTTCATAATTCATAAATCATAATCCTGTAAATAATCCATAAACAATACCTAACATTTTCATTCAATTAAATAAATAGTCTGATATAATCAAATCTATGAGCTGAAATCAAATACTAAAATTCATAACTTACTATATTCCTTGAAATTTAAACTAAAATAACTATACTGGAATAAATAAAGTATTTAATCCACATAACTGAGATAAACAAGTATCCGGTCGTTAACTGTTTCTATCTGGAACCGCTACTCTGCGATCTCTTTATCATCTGTGGTGTTAGATTAAGGTAAGTTTGACATACTTAACAAAAAAACAGCCAATTATGGAAACAATTGATCAAATCTTAGCATGATTTCATAAACTAAACAAATATTTTTCTATTTATAATTCAATATGCATAATAGTTCATAAATCAATATTATACATTACTAAACATTTAATACAAATTACAGTTTAATGTACAAAACAAAAATCAGTGATAACATATACCTTTACATTTATAGAATAGAACGGATTAGATCATATTTCATATCATAGCCATAACGGAACAGAACATAACATATATATGCTATAAAACCATAACATATAACAGTTCACACCATTTAAACCCCAGTGAGAAGGGTTCAGTTTACAACATTTAAACCTAGCTAAGAATGGTCCAGTTCGTAGCATTTTAAACCCAGCTAAGAAGGGTCCAATTGGCAGCATTTATACTCAGTTGAAAAAGGTTATTACTACCTCATATATGGCAAACAATAAGGATTCATAATAGTTCACACCGATTATATCCAGATGAAAAGGGTTCCATCAATAATTTCCTTTGATGGACAATGTGGCTTTCTAATAGTACATATCATTATTTTGCAGTTTCAATCAAATCAGGTAGTTCATAGAAGCAACATATAATAATTTTTTACATTAACTTAAGTCAAAATAACATATAAGAACTTGCTTAATCCAACTAGGCACAATCTATAGAACATGTTTTTCAAAACATATTAAATATGTTCAGAATAGTACTCTCAGGAATTACTAATAGTTGAATGTAAAAAAGCAATACATTTCATTTACAAAAATAGGATTTATGATCACAAGAATAAATCAAAGGTTTAGACTTGTAACTTCATGCAAATCAGTAGATAATTACTTCTAAAATTATTTAAAATATCAAAACAATTCTTAAAATAGCCATTACAATTTTAAGAATAAAATCCTCTTTTAAACCTATTGATTTTTCATTAAAAACATAATTATACATGTATTAATAATACAAAACGGATTCAAAATCAAAGATTTAATTTTTTTAAAATCATATAGAATAGAAGACAAATTACTTTTACGTCATGTAATTGTAAAACTATTTTATTTCTTTCAAAACCATATTCTAGATCTTTAGGCAAAACCAAAATCAATCAAGAATGATTCAAATACAATTTAAAAAAATGATTAAAACATTTGCAAAACGGAACCAAATGAGTTTTAAGAACTAATGAATGAAAACAAGACAAAAGTTTAGTTATATTCTTACAAAATAAATTTTCTTTTACAAAACAAGTCTTTAAAAACTTAAAACAATTCAAATCTGAAATAAAACGATCAAAATCTTTTACAAAACAAGATTAACAAGGATCTAGGAACCTATAAAATCGAAACAAAACAACAGTTTACATATGTTCTTACCTCTTGGTATGCGAAAATCATTCATAACTTTGTTATTCAAAAAAATTCCCTAATATTTGTAAAACCTAACTTTTCCTCTTCATTTTTCTTCAAAATCCATACTTTTGCAAAACTTCTTCAAAAGATCATATTTATCATGAATTTCTATGTTTTTATAAGCCTAAATAACAATCCTAATTTACAATTTCGTGTTTAGGTAGGTCTCTAGTGAAAGTCTTTAAAATTTTGTAAAAATCGTGGTTGTACGGAATTTTACGCTTAGATGACATCATCTCATCAAACTTTGTTTCCAATACAAACACTCAGTGGGAAAACGATGATAACTTTCATACAAAACTCCAATTCATTCACCGTTTTTTTGTTGTTGAAAACTAGACTTCAAGAGCTTTTTAAGAATATATAGATTGCTTTCTAATTCGTTCCACGTTTTTATTGGTATATTTTTAAAGTTGCCCCAAAATCTACTGATGTAGAGCATACTAAACGACATAGACACTTTTTGGGAAAACTGTCATATCGTCTTTTAGAAAACTTTAATTCAGTCACTGTTTGTTGCATTGAAAAGTAGACTCATAGATCTTTCAAAGTATATATTATTTGTAGGGTGATTCCTACGAGATTGATAGATATTGACTTATGAAGTTGTGTCATCCATCAGAGACAATTTCAAAAATTGTCATGTCTTTGATCTTTTTTCTTTCTCTTGCTTAATAAATTGCTTTTAACTTTTTCATTTGATGTCTGTTTCACTTGCCGTTTATTGCATAAGACTCTAGACTTCCGTGTCTGTCCAAAGATATAAGTTTTACTCACAAATTATTTATACATTTTTGTTGGTACCTTTCTAAATTTGTATAAATGTTTAGATCAACATATTTGCATATTTAAGTGATCCTATGCGTGTATAGAAATTGTGTGACATGTGTTAACATTCTAAGTATTACACGTGTTTAATAATATGTGCGTCATGGGGTGGGGTGTTACACCCACCCTCAAAAAGTACATGGGCTCCACCCCTCCTATTTCAAGCCATAAAAAATTAGCTCAATTACTCTGTCGCAGGTGATATGAAACCCATTTTCAACTCCAAACACAATACATGTCAACTTATCATTCACCATACACACTATATACCATAATTCTTAAACTTGGACTGGACATTGACCCGGTCAAGAAGTTGGGTCGATAGATTATTGGTTCAACCAATGGGTCATTGGTCAAACTACAAAGTCAATTAAAAATTAAAATATTCTATAAAAAAATAAATAATAAATTAAGTTGAAAAAATTATATTACAAATTTGTATCACATATTTTAAAAATTATAATGTAAATATACTAAAAGGCATGCATAAATTTGTAGGAGAAAAATGAAAATTGGTTTAAATCATTATGTTTTGGTGATGGGACAAAGCAAAAAACATTCTATGGTCTAATGGTTAGGACAATAGGCTTTTTAAGTTAAGAAATAAGAATTCAAATCTTAGTAAAATCTATTTTTTATCCTTTAATAATTTAGAAATTCGGGTTCAAAAGATGGTCTAATCGGTTGGGTTAAACGGTTCAACAAAAGACCTGTTGGGTGTTATTGGGTTCATGTCAAAAATGATCCATTTAGAAATTTGGACCGGTTAAGATACCGGTTCACTGGTTTACCAGTCTGACCGGCTGGTCCAAGTTTAATAACTATGCTATATACACGTTTTCATTACATAACATTTTCTTCCTTTCTTTTAAATTTGATCTCTCTTTGTTAGTTTACAGTTCATCACGGAGATTCACAAACTTTTTCACCACGAAACATTTGTTTCCTCTATAAATTTGCTAGATGTTTTGGCAGAAAAGCCCATCCACAAATTTTTTTCGTAACTTACAAAAAATAATAAAGAAATAAATATAATAATGAAAAAACCGAAAAACTTAGAGGTAGCTTTGAAAACCAAATCAAACCAGGTGATTGAACCTGATTAGACCTAAACCAATAACTTACACAGTCTTTATATCATCAAACCTAGGCTACACCAAAAACAACACGGGTTGGTTTTTGCAAATAGTTTATTGTCTATGAACCACCTGATTTTATGAACCGATTGGTTTTTAAAACACATTATAAAACTATTTTCCCATCTTCTGATTTCCTTTTTCTCAAACATCCTAAATATAAATAAAAAAAAACCCTGCACAAAGGGATTAGCCAACAATCATGCCACCAAAATTAGTAAACAATTTGTCTGTCTTTTACAAATATATATCACTAAAAATTAGGTGATAACAAATCTTGTGAGAACTGTGAAAATGGCATCAGGGTGCCGACACATCAGCGCCAAAAAGTGATAAGTGCCCCCCAAAAAGTACAAATCACTTTTTGGCACCAATGCGTCAGCCCCTCTGGTGCCGTTTTCACGTTTCTCACAAGATTCGTTTGCACATAATCCAAGCCCAATATAAATACATGATTTGTAAATTGTTATAATCCATGATTAGCCTTAATAAATATGAATTCATAATTTGTGAAGTTTGTAATTATAGAATATGATAACATGGTATTTTGACTTGTACAAAAATAGAATTTTTATAGTTTGAACAAAATTAATATTGTTGTTATGAAACTCTTAATCAATAAACCTAGTAAATGATTCTATGTTAATGCTAAACAACTAAAGATGTATTAATATGCATGCATATCATTCTTTATATTTTAGGATTCATTTTATTTTTTACTTAAATATGTATTAATCCCATGAATATCATTCCTTTATATTTTGTCACATATGTATTTTTTATTTTTATGATTCTTCTTAACTTTTTATATTTATTCTATCTGATTGGGATTTTAATTATAATTAGCGAGGCAAGGCCTATGAGCCAAAGGTTGAATCCGAATCGGTCACTCTTCCGGTTCGCTACCCGGTCCGATTCTCAAAACCATGTTTATAGGTTGTAGCCCGCTCACCCGCCTCCCTCCCCCCTCCGACCTTTCCCCTCTAGTAGCTACCGTCTCCGATTGCGACCAAAGTTACGGCACAAGACGCAGCCCAATTAAGGTTTGGATCTCTCTCTCTCTCTCTCTCTCTCTCTCTCTCTCTATTTCTTTCTACCTCTCAAACAAGTGACCCAAGTTTTTATCAAAAAACAAAAAAACAAGGTGACCCAAGTTAAAAAAAATAAAAATCATTATACTTCAATTCAAACATCCCAATGGAAATATTTTGTTTTTTCAAGAGGAGATTCATAATACCCGTATGTTCTGGTAGCAATTTATTACATATTGATACGATAACAATGGTTCGAAGGGTCTAGTTGGACGCGTTCCAACAGTCCTAGGGCTTTTGGGCTATTGGTTAGGTTTGCAAGACGATAAACTGTAACTATTTCTGTTTTTATCCAGTATGTTTAGAAGACAGCCCCTTAAACTCTCTCTCTCTCTCTTTTTTTTTTTTTTTCAGTCATGGGTTGATCTCAGAACCCTTGTGTTTCTGTTATTTATGTAAATATTTATCCATGTAATAGTTATTATACGCATTGTCATTAGGTAGAGATGTTTACACTATGCGCTTCATATGTTTGATAGAATACCTGAACACAACATCGTTCATGAACCCAAACATAGTTGATCCGTTTGCTTTGTGTAGTTTATGGTTGCTATATGTGATGAAATCAAGGGAGAAATGATATCAATTTGCAAAAAAATTGTAGGAGTGGGGGGTGGGGATAACTCGTGTGCTGCTACAAATTCAAAGTGGGTGAACTACTTGTTCATTTTTTTTCCCCAAGAAAAAATAGAGAGAAACAAAAATGTTGTTTCTGATATCAAGGGTTGGCTTAATTTTCCATGCACTGTGAAATAGCTGTTACAATGTGTGATTTGCATTGAATGAATTCCAAGGATTTTTTTGAGAGGAATGTCTTAGCAGCTGGTCACTGCAGGTCTTCATAACGAGTGTGAAGAGGAATTTTTGTTTTCTTACTCAAGCAGTAATCTTATAAAGAAACAAATTTTATCCTTAATAACCATCCAGGCATAGCCTTCTAGATCCCAAGGTTTGTTTTGTCCAATATATACTTAACTGAACAAGCCACATGAATCTTGCTCTATCATTCAGGCTGTATCTGGGGCTTCATCTTCCATTAAATCATAAGTACTTATCGTTTTATGTCTTTTTTCACTGTGTTAAACCAAGTTATTTCTGGCTTCCCCTTGTCCTGTTAATGTCTTTGATTTGTACCATATCACTCATTTTCAATGGTGCAGTTATTGGTCTTTGTTGCAATTGACTGAACCATATCAATTGACTTTCCCTCGCCTTGTCAGCTATTTGTGATACCCCTAAGTTCTGGTGATCACATTCATTTATATCCTTGCTACTCATCTATGTTAACATCGTCATCAAAACTATACTCATTCTATGTTTATGTTGTTTCTTGGTTGCTTGACATTCTGCTACAATGGTTTTATAGCTATCTTATAAAAGACTTTCTTCAGTTTTAATGGTATGCATCAATCTCACACCACTTTAGTGGCACTCATCCACCCACTCTTATTATGAGTATTTTTTTTTTTAATGAATGATTCTATGAGTATTATCCTCTTTAATATCTCCCTCCTTATGGATGATTGACAAGATAACAAAAATGGTTTGATGAGGACATGGAAGATCAAATGGGGCCCACATGTGAGCCCACACATGTATGCAACCTTTGAAGGGAGTTGGGTGCACCTATTAGAGCTTTATTGGTGTTATCTTAGGATTTTAGTTTCTGTTTTATGTCATTTTAGTCCTTATTTTCTGTTTTAAATAGATTAGGATTTGAGAGGCTTTAGATTTATTGTTTAGGGGTAGTTTTGGAATTCTGTTCTTTATATTGGATGTTAGAAGGGGAAAAGATATAGAAGTCGTTGGTTTATGTTTTTGGAAAGAGGTGATCGATAAGGAGAGTTTTAGGAAGAAGTTTTCTTTATTTGAAGGGCC
>JAOXJP010164656.1:0-12807 GCA_025762735.1 Platanus orientalis
GTATATGTCTCGTGCTTTCTCTTCCTATTTGGCTACACATGGTATTATACATCATACTGCATGTCCACATACTCCAAAGTAGAATGACACTGCTAAAAGGAAAAACCGCAATCTCTTGGAAGTCACTCGTGCTTTACTTTTTCAAATGAAAGTTTCAAAAGTGTTTTGGGCCGATGTCCTTTTAACCGCAGTATACCTCATCAATCGACTTTCCACTCGCATTCTTGACTTCTAATACCTTTTCTCCTATATTCACTCAATTTTCCATTCCACCCAAAGTGTTTAGGTGTGTATGTTTTGTCCATGTTCCTAAAGCATACAGGTACAAATTGGATCCTAAATCCTTAAAATGTGTGTTTCTAGGTTATGTTACTGGTCCGAAGGGCTATAAATGTTATAATCCTGCTTCTTGAATTTTTTTTGTCTCACTCAATGTCACATTTGAATCTATCCATTTTGTTTCTTCTAGTCGGAATCATCCTCAGGGGGGCATCATGATGAATCCCCATGCCTAGTTCCACCTTAAATTTTTTTATTATGGTGGCCATGATAGTGATCAAAGTAAGACATATGAACATAATGCTTAGGGAGAGAGTAATGGAGATAATTCGGATGCCCAAGACCAAGTTAAGTTTCAGGGGAGAAAGGAGGTGACATATTAAAAGATTTACAAGTTTATGAATGAAGAAAAGGGAAAGTCCCTACTCCTCATGTACCTCAACTAGATTCTGTTAAAGTATATTAATTTGTGTATCTCCTAACACCTTTAGGTTTTAGGAGAGTTGGTTAATTTATTGTCAACATGGTATCAAAGCAGGTTTGGTCGTGAGTTCAAATCCTGGTGGAAGTATTTTCCTAAATGTAGTGTTGTGTGCGTGTGTACGCATTGTATGGACCTGTGCCTAGCTCCCCAAGTATGTTCTCAACAGAAAACAATGTTCCTCCTGAGGAGGGTGTTGAAGTATATTAATTTGTGTATCTCCTAACACCTTAAGGTCTTATGAGAGTTGATTAATTTACTGTCAACAGATTCTTCTTCACCACCAGCTGATCAAGGTAATTCCTCCACCTCATTTGATTTATATATCCCCATTGCTCTTAGAAAAGGTGTCTATATATATACTCAACACTTTATTGCCAATTTTGTATCCTATGATCATCTCTCACTCAAGAACAAGTTTTTTGCCTTGTCTTTGTCTTCCATTTCTATTCCTCACATTGTGTCTGAAGCACTATCACAAAACCCTGGAGAGAGGCTATGATTGAAGAGATGAATGCATTAGAAAAGAATGGAACCTGGGAACTGGTTGAACTTCCAAGAGGAAAGACCATAGTTGAATGCAAATGAATTTTTACCTTGAAGTTGAAACCAGATGGTACTATTGACAGGTACAAGGCACCCCTAGTGGCTAATGGGTATACACAAACATATGGTATAAAGTTTATAGACTACCAAGAAACGTTCGCACCAGTTACCAAGATGAATTAGTGTGAATCTAATCTTAGTGGTAGTAAATAAAGGATGGTCATTATTATAGTTGGAAGTAAAAAATGTGTTCCTCCATGGTGACTTATAGGAAGAAGTTTACGTGAAAACTCCTCCAAGATTTCAGCATCCTTTAGCTAAAGGCAAAGCACAGATTGAAGAAGGCATTCTATGGGCTAAAACAGTTACCAAGAGCATGGTTTAAGCGATTTAGCAGTGCTATAGGACAAAGAGGGTACGTGTAGAGCTAGGCAGATCATATACTCTTTATCAAGCATCAGAGTAATGGGTTGATTGCTCTCATAGTGTATGTTGATGAGATCATTGTGATAGGAAATGATCTTGGTGAAGTGAAGTAGTTGAAAAAGTATCTAAGCCAACAGTTCGAGATAAAATTTTGAACCCATTACACTATTTTCTCGAGATAGAAGTACTACACTCAAAGAAGGGAGTGTTTCTATCTTAGAGAAAGTATTTGTTAGACATTCTTGATGATGTTCGGATGCTGGGTTATAGGCCGTGTTGTACTCTGATTGATCCCAATTGTAAACTGTGAGAAGATGATGGTGAAAGATTAATAGATGTTGGAAGATGCTAGAGGATTGTTTGGAAGTTGATATATCTTTCTCTAACCAGACCTGACATATCATATGTTGTTGAATTGGTGAGTCAGTTTATGCATGTACCCACTATAGTACACTTAGAGGCTACTTTATAGAATCCTAAGGTACTTAAAAAGAAATCCAATCATGAGACTACTTTATAAGAAATATGATACAATCCAAGTTGAGGCTTGCATTGATGATACACTTCAAGTTAAGGGGTATACCGATGCAAATTGGGCCGAATCAGCAATAGATAGAAAATCAACCTCTAGATATTGTACATTTGTTTATTGACGCTATTATCTTTGAGGTTGCTTTGTGGGCTATGGCGTTCCTAGAATTTAAAGGTCTTTCTAATTTTGGACATTACCAAGGATTTCTTTTCATGTATTTTCTTTGAAGCTCTTGCCTAAGGATTGTATTGTATGTAATTTTTGTATTCTCCCTTTTGTTTCTTAATATAATCGTTATTCATAAAAAAAATATATTGTACATTTGTTGGTGGGAATTTGGTTACGTGTGTTGAGATACAATACATTGAGGGTAGTATTGGTAGAAGTATTATATACATGTATATGTATGATATACCGTATATCATAGTATATCATCTCTCTCTCTCTAATACATAAATAAAAATATATCGTGTGTGAGGGACATGCACGATTCCCTAATTTCCTTCTTTATTTTTCTCTTTTTCTTCCTCTTCTCTCTTCCCATTCATCTACCTCAAGAAATTCAAGTTGGTATTAGAGTAAACACCAGGATTGATCGCTGCTGAGAATACGACGCATCTGTTGAGCCAATATAGTCATTGACGTCAGTTGGCCGTATGCTGACACTAGTATGTCCGTACAATGCAAAATCCCAAAACCTTAGGGTTTTGAATCGTCCTAAATTTAGAAGATTTGTAGTGATTTTTGATCAAACTATGCCAACTTTTCTAAGGATTTCTTAGAGTTAGATGAATCCCTCAAAAAACACCAAATCACTCAATTTGATCACACTAAGAGTTTTTTTTGGGTTTGTTTGCACAAGCTTGATTGTTTTTTTTAGTAAAGAGGCTATAGGATCTTCTCCCATGCCATTTGGTTGAGTTTTGGGAAGTCGGTGGATAGGTTTCTACTCCCAAGTTGCTGCTTGACGGTTTTTTGGGTATATTTGTTCGTTTTGATTACATCAAGAGATTTTGGCTGGGTTGCTTACATATGCTAGGTCATTTTTTAGTAAGAAAGCTGTAGGATCTTGTCCTATGTCATTTGGTTGAGTTTTGAGAAGTCTGTGGATGAATTTCGACTCCCAAGTTGCTGCTTGACAGTTTTTTGGGCCATATTTTGATTTTTTTTTTATTTCAAAAAAATTCGAAAAAACTCAACATGTTGTTTCCCACTATGATGAATATGCTTGTGCTCATTAGCATCATCGTGTTGTCTTCTATGAATTTTTGATGTGGTTGAGACGCTTCATAGTCTTTGCAGGCTTTTGGGTTGTGTCTGGGCTTGGCGGTGCTCCTTGTGGGTCGTTGCAGTATGTATTTTGACCTATGTGGATCGTGTTGTGCCTGTGTGTAGTGTTGGGGAAGTCTTATTTTGGGTTACATACGTCAACCGAAAAGCAGAAGTCAAGTCAGGCCTCTGGGGAATTGAGCCAGAATGACTTGGGCAACTCTTTTGTTTTTGGGGACTCTTTACATGTACCGATTACCACCGTTAAGTTTGATGGCACCAATTACCTTTGCCAAAATTTGTGCTTATTTATATTCAGAGCAAGTACAAAGAAGAATATTTAACAAGTGAAATAGAAGCTCTTTCTAAGGAGGACCCAGAGTACCGAAAGTGGAAAACTAAGAATGCGGTAGTAAAGGGATTGTTGTTGAGTTCAATGAAGCTGGAAATCAGTGATCACTACCTCTTCTTAGACACAATCCATCAGATTTGAGAGTCTTTATCTGAGACTTATTCAGAGATTGGTCATGCTGCCAAGGTGTATGAACTCCGCCAGAAAATTACCCAATTCAAACAAGGCGACCAACCCTTGGCCATTTATTATGCTTCTTTAAAAAAATTGTGGGAAGAACTCGATCATTATACCACTTATCGCCTTGTCTGTCCAAAGGATGTGACAACGTATAATAAACATGTTGAGGAGATCTAAGTGTTCGAGTTTTTGATAGGTTTGAGTTATGAGTATTAGCACATCAGAGCCCAGATCCTTAATATGAATTTGTCCTTCTTAAATGAGAACGCCTGCATTCATAGAGAAGAGGGCCGACGAGGAGTGATGAATCTGTCATCTGCAGTGAAGAAAACAACCTTCATATCAACCTTTAGTTGAGGTGGCCGTGACGGTTCCCTTACAAGTGGTCGAGGTGGGTGCTTTTGTACCTCAGATGATCGTGATCGCCTCAAGTGTGAACATTGTGGTAGATCTAGACATACTAAGGACCAGTGTTGGGATTTGCATGGACGCCCACATGATCTTCCTCCACGTTCGCATTAGCGAGGTGGCGACCGATTCGGTAGTAATCGTCTCAGTGCTTATTCAGTCACTTCTATGCCCTCAGAGCCAGTTGCTCCTGTATCTGCTTCCATACCAGAGGGTCATCTATCCAGGGAGGAAATCAAGGCTTTCCGGTGGTTTGTTTCTCAGCTTGATACTTTAGTTGTCCCTACCTCCTCGTTTGTGGCTTCAGCTTCAGGTACTTCCGCGTCAGGCTTATCCGTGTCTATCTTTTCCTCACATGACTCCTGGATCATTGATTCAAAGGCTTCCCACCAGATGAACGGTATGTCCTCCCTCTTCAACTTTCACCGTGTAAGCTCTGGGAAAGACAAAGTCCGTATTGCGGATGGTACCTATTCCTTTATTGTTGGACATGGTGACATCTTTGCTATTTATTCTTTGTTGTTATCATCTATTCTTCATGTGCCTAATTTCACCTTAAACCTGTTATTTATTAGCCATCTTACCAAGAGTCTTAACTGTAGTGCCATTTTCTTTCCTTCTTATGTGTATTTTAGGACTTGAAGACAAAGATGACTATTGGTATGGGGCATGAGAATGATGGTCTTTATCTTTTGGATCCAACATCTTAGTCATCCATCGCATCTTCAGCAATAAAGACAGACATCTCTCCCACTACTACAGATGAGTTATTCTAGTGACATTATCATCCTGGCCACCCTTCTTTTTCTTTGTTAGGGAAATTTTTTCCCAAATTTCAGTCATTTTCTAATAATTCATTGTAAACCTTGTCAGTTGGCAAAACACTGTTGTTCAGTTTATCCCTTAAGTAATAATAGAAGTCTTTTTTGCTTTTCTATTGTTCATTCTAATGTGTGGGGACCTTCCCTAGTTACTTTGTTGCATGGTTTTCGTTACTTTGTTACTTTTGTAGATGATTACTCTCGTGTTACATGGGTGTACTTGTTAAAGCAAAAGAGCGATGAGTGTACTGCATTCAAATCTTTTTATAATATGATCCATACACAGTTTGGTACGAAACTTTGCATCCTTCGCTCTGACAATGGGGGAGAATATCTCTCCAACTCTCTATTTTCATTCTTTGATACTTCTGGAATTATCCACCAGATCACCTGTCCAGGTACTCCTGAGCAAAATAGGGTGGCTGAGCGTAAGAATAAACACTTACTTGAGATTGCTCGTGCACTCATGTTTACGAGGAATGTCCCTAAGACTTTTTGGTCTGATGCCATTCAAACAATTGCCTTTCTCATGAATAGGATGCCTTCCCGAGTCCTCTGCTACAAATCTCCAATCAAAGTCTTATCACTGGGTATTCCCTTATTCTTTTTTCCCCCAAAAATGTTTGAGTGTATTTGCTATGTGCACATATCCAAATTTGATCACACCAAGCTAGACTCAAAAGCACTTAAGTGTGTTTTCCTAGGTTATGGTGTTGATCAGAAATGATATAAGTACTTTCATTCACTTACCTGAAAGAAGTTTGTTTCTCGGGATGTGACATTCTTTGAATCTATTTCCTTCTTTTCTTCGGGTAAGACATCTCTTTAGGGGGAGAGTTTAGGTGAAGTGTTGTCTTCCTCTTTCACAATCCCACTTCCGCTTCCAGTTCCTTCATTTCATTTTGACAATACTGGTGTAAGTAGAGAGGGGGAGATTGGACTTAAAGCGTACACTCGAAGGAAGAAAAAAGGTGACTCAGACAAGCAAGAAGGTGCTCTAAATCAATATGAGTGACCAGAATCCTCATGTACCCATTCCAAAGTCTTCTTTGGATTCAATTTTTGAAACAGGTAACATGTCTATTCCTTCTGAGGTTGGTGATTCTGACATACCTATTACTTTGCGAAAATGTGTTAGATCATGTACTCAACATCCCATATCGAATTTTGTCTCTTATCATGCTTTATCATCTTCCTTTCGAAACTATGTTGTTTCTTTGTCGTCAGTTATCATTATTCGCAGAGTATCTGAAGCTCTAGCACAACCACAATGGCGAACCGCTATGGAAGAGGAAATGAAGCTTTATAAAAAAACTATACATGGGAATTAGTTAACCTCTCAAAAGGGAAGATGGCAGTTGGATGCTAGTAGGTGTTTATTGTGAAGCATAAACTTGATGGATCAGTTGATAGGTACAAGGCACGTTTAGTTGCAATGGGATACACACAAACATTTGGCATTGATTACCAGGAGACCTTTGCTCAAGTGGCAAAGATGAATTTAATACGAGTTTTAATCTCCCTTATTGTAAATCAATGATGACCCCTGTTCCAGTTTGATGTGAATAATGAATTTTTACATGGAGATCTGGAAGAAGAGGTCTACATGGATAATCCACCTGGATTTCAAATGCCAAGAGCTGAGGGTTAAGTGTGTAGGCTAAAGAGGACACTTTATGACTTAAAACAGTCGCCAAGAACATGGTTTGAAAGGTTCTGGGTAGCAATGGTTACAAATAGGTATAAACAGTGTCAAGCAAATCATACGTTGTTTATAAAACGAGAAGATAGAAAGATGACGGCTCTTATTGTGTATGTTGATGATATTGTGGTGATAGGAAATAGTGAAGTGGAAGTAGCATGTCTTAAAAGCAGTTTGGCAAATGAATTTGAAATTAAGGATTTGGGCTCTCTTAAGTACTTTCTGGGGATTGAAGTAGCTAGAACTCGACAATGAATCTTTCTATGTCAAAGGAAGTATGTTCTTAATCTATTGAAAGACTTAGGAATGATGAGATGTAAACCATGTGCTACACCTATTGAAGTGAGTCACAAGCTGAAAGAAGGTGACAGTGAGAGATTGATTGATGTAAGTCGATATCAATGACTTGTTGGACATCTTATCTACTTATTGTTAACCAGACCGGACATAGCACATGCAGTGGGTGTTATTAGTCAGTTTGTGCATGCTTCTACTTAGGCTCACATGGAAGCCACATACAGAGTTCTAAAATATCTAAAAGGATGCCCAGGGAAAGGAATTATTATTAAAAATTTGATCATCAGAGAGTAGTTGTGGCTGCATACACTGATGCAAATTGGGCAGGTTCATTGATTGACCGCAGGTCCACCTCAAGTTACTGTTCCTTTGTTTAGGGAAATTTTGTTACATGGCGCAGTAAAAAACAATCCGTGGTGGCAAGGTCTAGTGCTGATGCAGAGTTTCACTCTATGGCCAATAGGATTTGTGAACTCCTATGGTTAAGAAAACTACTTGATGAATTGGGGTATCCTGTGATGGGTCCTATGCACATTTTCTGTGACAATAAGGCAACTATTAGTATTGCATATGATCTGGTCCAACATGATAGAACAAAGCATGTGGAGATTGATCGACACTTCATCAAAGATCATATCAAGTCTGGTCAAATTTGCATTCCTTTCATTCAAATGAAGTATCAACTTGTAGACATCTTTACAACACATAGTGTTTAGTTTTCATATATTGTAGACAAGTTGGGAATGATAGATATCTATTCACCAGCTTGAGGGGGAGTGTTGAGATACAATACATTGAGGGTAGTATTGGTAGAAATATTATATACATGTACATATATGGTATGCTGTACATCATGGTATATCATCTCTCTCTCTAATACATAAATAAAAATATGTTGTGTGTGAGGGACATTCACGATTCCCTAATTTCTTCTTTATTTCTCTCTCTTCTTCCTCTTCTCTCTTCCCATTCATCTACTTCAAGAAATTCAAGTACGTGGAGGAGTAAGAAGCAACCAGTGGTTGCTCGTTCTAGTGTTGAAGCAGAATTTTGCTTAATGACCAATGGTATTTGTGAATTCTTATGGATATGAGGCATGCTTCTAGATTTGGGCTTCCACATTTGCACACCTATGAGACTCTATTGTGATAACAAAGCAGCTATCAACATAACCCATGATCCGGTGCAGCATGATTACACCAAATACATTGAGGTTGATCGACATTGCATCAAGGAGAAGCTTTAGTCAAGGCTTATATGCACACCCTATGTACGAATAGGAGATCAACTTGTTGATGTATTTACTAATGGCCTATCTTCACTTCAGTTTCGTTCTATTGTATCCAAGCTTGGCATGCATGATATATACATGCCAGCTTGAGGGGGAGTGTTAGCAATGTGGCAGTATGGGTTTTCATTCAGATGTAAGGGTATAATGTAATAAGGGGTATATATACAGGTGTATATACACCAGTTGTATGTATAGGACATTTCAGTCTTTTACACCAAAATACATAAATAAAACAGTTGTATGGAGTGACTGTAATTCTCTACACATGACATTCAGTACCAAAACATTCTTCTCTCTCTTCTTCTTCATCTTCTTCCTTAATCTTTACTTTTTATTAGTTTAATATACAAAACAACTTGATTAGTAGCAGGATCAGATTGCTCTAATACCATGTTAAATAAGAATCTAGAAGAGGAAAAGAAAACAAGAAAGAAGTTGGAAGAGAAGAAGAGATGAGAACAAGAGAAGAGAAGAGGAGGTGTGAGAGAGGAGAAAGTAGGGTTTGTTAACCCTAGTAATGATGCCCCTCCTCCTTTATATTATATAAAACCAGAAAAAAACTTTTGTACCCCTGTGGTACATTGTTACATAATAACGTATCTTTAACACTTGTCTTATCTACCTTCCTTTTCATTTTTTCTTCTTTGGGGCCCTGGCTTTAATTCTCATGTATACTTTTCAATCCTATTAAATTTCTGGTACCGATAAAAAAAGTTCAGTATTTGCTGCCATGATACCTTTTGTTTTATCTACAATCATTGTCTTTTTTTGCTGAATTTCTTCTGATAACGTTTCCAGATGAGAGCTATAAAAGAGGAACTTGGCGACAATGATGATGATGAGGATGATGTGGTTGCGTTGGAGAGAAAGATGCAAAGTGCAGGAATGCCTCCAAATGTCTGGAAGCAAGCACAAAGGGAGTTACGGTATGTTATGTTATAAATAAACGGTACCAATATAATGCGAGTCAATAGTGAAATTTTATGGCATGTCTTTGACATGACTTTGTTCTTGTCCTGCTTATAACATCAAATTTAGCATTACATAAAAACAGTTATGTGTTTATATGACATAAATTATGTATGTTAGCACAAAAGAATTGTGTAATAGAACTTTTTTAATTGATGTAACATATGACAAATTTTAATGCTAGTTTAATTTATCAAGTTGTGGTTCTAAATCTTGAATGATTTTGATTCTTGAGTCATATCATAGAAGTTTTCCAGGGATTGTTCAAGTAAGTTGAAGAAAACGAACACACAATGATATTAGGTGGTAGATTGAATAGAGTAAAAGGAGAGTAAAAGATCAAGAAAACAAGAATGAATGACTAAAATGGCTAGGCTGTACAGCACTATGTGCTAAAACAATACCCAAACTTTTATCTGTGTGATCACAACCCTAAGATGTCATTACATTTTGGAATAAACACTTGAATAAAAAGAACTTCTAAATTCTAATCAAACTCTAATCTCTGTTTTTGAGTTACTAGCTTTTATCAAAATCTGGAGTAAATATCTTGTTTGTAATTTATTAAAGATATCAAATTTCTAACCAAAGCCTAGACAAATAACTAGTTTCTAATCTTTTTATATACCCCCAAGTTGACCTTGATTACAGTTTGTAACTGTTTCCTAAAAATTGGGCCCTTGTAGAAATTTTTTCTAGACTAATCCAAATTGGACCAGATTTATTTAAAGGTATACCATTCTGAGAGACCCATTTGATCAATCCTTCTAGACTTATCCAAATGAAATTCTAGTCAATCAGTCAAAACTTTTGACTATTGACTGGAGTCTGATTTGTCATCTGTCCTGGTATCAAGCGATATAGACTATTCAATCCCTAGTTGGAGACATCCATTTGACTAACAAGTATTTAGATGCATAAAATAGACTCACAAATCGCAAGCCAAATTACCTCCTAGTTTGATCCCAACTTGATCAACGAGGGCTTAGTTTTAGCAGGTCAAAGTAATTGGTAGAACTGAGACATACTATTAATACAATACTTTTGCTATCAACCAGATACTAAAAAAAAAACTACAGTGCTACATCAGTTTATCTGAGTTATTCCACCCTATCAAGGGCATAGTAAAGTCTTTTCTCACCTTGTCAACCCATTTCCCTTTTTTGGCGAATCCTCCTAATTTGTTTTGATTATATCAAACTAATGCTTTACAATGTACTATATATTCTTGAATGTGAGAACTAATAATGGTGGTGATATCCAATTTTCTATTGTTTTAATCAGTAGGTAGTTGTAGACTTTTTTTTTTTTGATATATGATGGTAACCACTTGAGGTTTTTGAATCATGATTCATGATAAATCATAAGATTGATATTGAGCAATTGAACCTCTATAGTTAAGATACTCATTAATAAATCCTCAACGCATGATAAGATGGTATCAAAGTTGAGTCATCAGTATATGGTATCACTCTTATTGGTAATCACTGGCTGAATATATTTGAAGATTTTTAGGGATCATAAATATATATATATATATATTGCGATGGATATCAAAGATTTTTCCTGTAGTTTAAAGAGAAGGTAGAAGCAAGAATATGGCAAAGTCCCAAGGCCAAGTAGGGTCATGGGCACCCAAGAGACTCAAAGAAAATGAAAATGAGACAAAAGCTGGAAAAGGAAAAATTTGCTGCTTTCTTTGTCCCTTTTATGTTTTTAGAAATCCTTCATTTTCCTTCCTAGTTTCAGATTTTTCAGTATTTTTATTTTCATCTTGTTTTGTTCAAAGCTGTATGACTGATTCATCTGTCCATCTTGGAGTGAGCACTCAACCCAGTATTGGCTCCAAACGAGTCAGTTTTTTGTAAACATGACTTTAATCATTGTTATTATTATTATTTTGATACATAAAGTTTATTTGTTGTTATGAAATAATGTGTGTTCAAATGACACATTGATTGCTAATAATTGGGAAGCAATAGTAATGGTGATGTAAATCAACAACGTTTTTCCTTCTGCTTCTTCTTTAGTGTTTCTCTTTTGGTAATTAAAAGAGAAACACTAAACAAGAAGCAGAAGGAAAACAGAGAAGCACTCGGTGTCACTTTGACTAGATATAACCAAGCTATTGATGATCCAATTGGGAGGGAATTCGAAGGTTTATGTATTGTTTACGTACTTAAATTTTGAAGTCAATTGGTGTCTCTAAAAGTAGTTTTCAAATGGGCTTTTTTTTACTTATTTCGAGGACTGTTGACAAACTAGACTATGGTCAATGGCCAAAACTTTGACTGATTGATCTGGAATTTAACCAGGGTTTCCAGAAAGGCTAAAATTTGATCTACTTTGGAGACTATAAGGATTCCCTAGGAGGGTCAAATTCTTAGAAACAGATTTCTGAGTTGAAGTTATACTCTTAAGTGTTTGACTAAAAGTTCAGAAACAAATTGTTTGGATTTTGATTAGGTAATAGATAATTAGTCTTAACTCTTAAGTTTTTTTTAGTAATTACTAGTTAGTTACTTAAAAGGGTGATTAGAGTTTGAGTTGGAGTTGAAATGTATTCTACATAGTTTTATTCTGTATCTATAGGACATCTTAGGGTTGTAAACACTAGTTCTTCAAAGTTGATATCTTTTTCCCTAGCACATCAAGCTTTGGGCCCAAGTTTTTCTGTGCTTCTTCTTTCTTGCTTTGTTCAATCTTGCTCCTCTGTTTACTCTATTTACTCAACTGCTTGACATCTCAGCATGTACAATTGCTTCAAACAGACACCTACCTTTGTTATGGTACAATGCCTGTGTATGAAAGTAGGGTCATACATATATTTATGCATATAAATATACTCTCACCTCAAGCAGTGAGCTTGTCTTCTTTTGAACTCTCACGCCAATCATTGAGCCTGTTTTCTTTTGAACACTTCATGATTAACCCTATAAACTTGTATGTAGAGGAAGAATCATTAGCGAGGATTATTTTGTTATGCCTTTGTTGCATTACGTACATCCCGTATCTAAAGTTCACGAGGACTAGTGTCAAAAATTATCTTTCTACGTCCCTTCTATGTGAAAACAAAAAAGTATAAAAGAGAATCTTGATGTGTGAAATAATAGAGAAGAAAACCATATTCCAACTTTGTATTGATTTTGTAGTAAATATTCTTAGAGGCTTGATGGAATGGCTCACGGAAACAGCCTCTCCAGAAATGGGGGTAAGGCTGCGTACATCTTGCCCTCCCCAGACCCCGCGTTAGC
>JAOXJP010164667.1:0-12807 GCA_025762735.1 Platanus orientalis
GTACATCGTGTTGACCAAAAAATGAATTTTTATAATGTACTTAATGTTTCGTGTCGGTATAGGAATATATCGTGTCGTTCCTAATAGACATGGACATATGTCGGAAGATATTTAAGATATTTCGAGATATTTGATACCATGAAGAAGACTACACTAGAGGCAAATTCGTATGTGCATATGTTAAAGCTAATGTAAGTTTTTTCTTTTTTTGATACTTTTAAAGGTAATATAGGTGCATCTATAGGCTTAACAAAGGTCAAAGAAGATGCCAGGGATGAAGGTGACAGAGGATCAGACAACAGTGAAAATGCAACCGAAACATCAGTACTCAAGTCTTGGGAAGTAGTCGGCAAAGAAGAAACAGGGATTGAATGACGCATGACAGCCTAGGGGAGCTATAAACCTGTGGGTTATGGGCCCACGTACACCAAACAATGAGGATTAAATCACCAAACTAATGCAAAAAATCAAGTCTGAAAATTCAGATCTGTTCTGAAAATCCAGCAACCCAAATCAGAATTTCATCAAACAAATTATAGGCATGCATAAATCAAAATGTTATGTGCTTATTAAAGAAACCCATGAATGCTGTTTTGAGGTTCAGAACACCACTGAGATCAATAAAACAGCAAGGATTTGGGAACTGGGGTTTAGGGAAGTTCTAAAATCAGTAAAACAGCAAAGGATTGAAAGAACAAAGCTCCAAAAATTCTAGGAACATTGAACACAACAAGGATTTAACTAAAACAGTTCCTTGGGTTTTCAATTTAGGACAAGGGAAATCGAATCTCAGCCTTTTTAACTCACCACCTAATGTGGACATTGAAGACCAAGTGGGGCCCACATGTGCCTTGGTGTGGAGAACTATGGAATATACCCATTGGACATCATGTGGCACTTCAAGTTGCCAAGTAAAGTCGTTAATAATATTGTTTTGTGTCTTTTATTTAATTATTTTCTGTTTTGGATAGGTTTAGGACATAGAAGTTTTTTTAGTTATTGTTTAGGGGTAGTTTTGGAAGTCTCCATTATATATGCTTTTTAGAATGGAAGCAAGTAGTTGTCGATCAATTGGGTTTTTAGAGAGTGGGGGGACGACTTCTATTGTGTTTTAAAAGGTGTAGGGGTTATTTAAAGAGAGGTTTCTCTTGTATTTAAGGCATTGATCGAATAAAAAAAATTGAAGCTTTCAAGCTCTCAGCTGAAAACCTAAAACCTGCAATTGGTTCCCTAGCATGAGACTCCTAGGGTGTTCAAGATTGGTGAGACGCCAATCCCTGATGTGGTGAGAAGCTGCACAGATACCTCTTATTCCCTATCGTCTTCTTCTCCTCCTTTTTCTTCTTCTTCTTCTTCTTCTTCTTTTCTTTTCTCTTGGTGGTGAAGCCCCATAGTCCATACCACCCATGACCCTACTGCAGACACCCTGGTTTGATTCCAAACCCTGAGGCTACCATTAAATCAAAACCCTTTGAGGGGAAGGAAGAGAGAAATAACTGTAATTAACTTTTTTCTTTCATTCTCTCTGCATATACAATTCTTACCATGTAATTTTACCTCACTACAATATGCTATTGATAGGAACCTAAGTTCTATCAGCAAAAATAAATAAATAAAAAGAGAAAGATAAGGGAAAACTCACTTCGAAGGTGAGGAACCTTTGCCAAGAGCTAATGCTCTATTGTTAATTAATGGATTTTCTTCTTTCATTGAAAATAGCTCGTAGACTTACAATTCTATAACCCTCTTAGCAATAAAAAAGAAAATAGCAAGATAGAAAAAACAACCCACCGCATCCCATAATAAGCGCATTCTACCTCAATAGAAATAGTAGAAAAGGAAATAAGTGATGAATAGAAATAATGGAAAAAGAAAGAGGAGAAAGAGGTAAGTAATCGTATCATTCCCCCACCCTTAAAATCAACCTTGTCCTCAAGGTTGTAGTGCCAAAAAGTTAATCTACCAAGTTCTCATGTCTTGATAAATTTGATCATAATACGTGTTTTCTTCCTATTAGCTACTCCTTTGATAACCACATGATCACAAACTTTATTATATGTATTATAAACTTCAACCACCATCAAGATGGGACAATTTCTTATCTCATAATCAACCAAGAACTTGGGCTTCTCAAAGCATTTGTTTAAATTCAAGAGTTTATCCTCATGATCATTGATCATCTTCGAATCAACGACAACGTCAATCAAATCTAGGGGTGCAAAGGCTTTCTCATACGATTCAATGACCGTAAGATTCAACTAGCTTTTACTAATAATGGGAACTTCAATGACCACAAGATTATGTTATCCTTCTAGGTCTTCTCGTTTGTTGATATGACAACCACTGAAATTCATGATGTATTATTCACATTGGTCCTTGTTGACATTGGTAGACCCTGACACAATGTCAGGTTCATCTTGGGTGACAATCAGTTCTAAGGTTGGATGTTTTTGCATCAACAATTGCTCGATCATAATTTTTAAAGAATCAATTGTTGCATCCATCTTTGCTTTAAAGGCCTCTATCATTGCATATATCTTTGCCTCTAGCCTTGCTTCTGAGGCTTCGACTTGGATGACAACATATTTTGAGATGAGTGATGTCAACCCTCAACAAATTAATGCTCTGATACAAAGATGATAGGAACCTAAGCTCTATCAAGCACAAAAATAAATAAATAAAAAGAGAAAGAGATAAGAGAAAATCATAGTTTTGAAAATTGGACCGGACTACACAATCCGACCTGTTTAGACCTCAACCGGCACCCTAAACGGTTCTATAGAAGCTTAAAACCGTATTTTGCCAAAAACCGCATATAACCGGGAAAATCGATGAAAACTGGCTGGTATTTTACAAAGCCAATTCTAATAAAACCAACCGATTTTATTTTTTTAACAAATTAAGAAGAAAAAAATTAGAAATGTGTCTTTTCAAATTCCAATCCCACTTTCTAGGAATTATTTTTATTTTTTAGTATTTTATTACATTTGTTGGAATGTCTAAAAATTAAAAACATGATCATAAGCCTTCTAATGCATTATGAATATTTTTATCATTTGACATTTTATTACATTTTACTCTTTTTTTCTTTTATAGATAACGAAATTTATTAAAGCAAAGGAGAATACATGAGCAATACATCCCCTGTACTAAGGGGCAAAAATCAAAATCACTCTATCCCACTCAAACATCCAATTAGAAATTTTAAACTCCCCAAACATTGGCAAGAGGGACATCCATTGGAACAAACAAGAGAAGACCACGCTTGGGATCTTCCAGTCCTCCACAGCCTGGCCTTCAAAAATTCTACCATTGTGCTCCTTCCAAATCACCCAACAAATAGCAAAAGGGATACACTTCCCTAAAGCCCTTCCTCTCATCGATAAGGCTTTTAAATTCCAACATTTTAAAATCTTGCAGCACCTGCAGTTGGATCATATAAATCAATGGTCGAACCAGTGGACTTGAACCATCCACTTTACTGGTTTGGTGGCAGGTCCAGTTCTGAAAACTATGGAGAAAACTCACTTTGAGGGAGAGGGACCTCCCCCAAGAGTTAATGCTCTATTGTTAATAAATGGATTTTCTTTCTTAACTGAAGATAGCTTGTATGCTTACAATTATATAACCATTTTAGTAATTGAAAAGGAAATAACAACAAAGGAAAAACAGCCAATAGTAATCCATAATGGACTCGATCTTCCTAAATATAAATAGAAATAACGTAAAAGGAAAGATGTAAACGACCATATCATTCCTAATACGAAGGATGCACCTATTATGATCCGACTTATGAAAATATGGATCCCTGGTGGATTAAATATTTGACACTATAACTTGAGGACAATGTTGATAAAATGTTGATTTTAAGGGCAGGAGAATGATATGCTTCATTTTCTATTATTTCTATTTAAAAATCATATGCTCGCTTACCTTAATTCCCTTTATGTTATTTCTATTTTTAGTTAGGAAGATTAAGTCCACTGTTTTCTTTTATTGTTATTTCATTTTCTATTGCTAAAAGGGCTATATAAGTGTAAGCCTACGGGCTATTTTCAATCAAAGAAGAAAATCCATTAATTAACAATAGAACATTAGCATTTGGTGAGGTCCCTCACCCTCGAAGTGTGTTTTCCCTTGTATTTTCTCTTTTTATTTATTTTAATTTTTTTACTGATAAAATTTAGGTTCCTATCAGCTATTTTTCACCAAAACACAAACTTGCACACGAAACAAATGTTGGGGGTGCTGGGTGAGATAAACAGGGGGAAGAAGGGGAAATCTCTGCTTAAATTCTCCAACACATTTAATAAATTAAATACCAATATGAAAATTTTCTGCCCAAATAATTAACGGAAAAAATAGCAAACAAACAAATTTCTTGCAGGTAACATTACAAATTAAAATGAAAGAAGAAAAAAAAAACCAACGATTTGACTTTTTATTCATCTCTGTGTATAAGATCGGTATTCATTGCAATAAGAAACATAAAAGAATAAATATTTGAAATCCAATTAAACTGGGGGGAAAGAAGGATGAGATCTGTACCTCCACCACCTGCAAGACCGCGCCGCTGGATTAGCTTAGCAGCCTGAGTCGCCGATGTTGGAGAGGAAAGGCGAGTTAGAGACGCGGCCTGACGAGCCGCCGCTGCCCATGCTGCCATCGTCTCAGATGTTTCCGAGGGTTTTCGAGAGCACGAGGGAGGGTCAGAACAGATACAGTCTAGTACCACGGCAGGAATTTAACTTGAGCGTGGAGAGAAAAGAATCAATCTTAAAATGACAGTGTATGCCCTTTCCTTCAATTTGACGTAAATGTCACGCTTACAATTTGGGAATTACCCCCTAATCCATAGTGAGGTTGTTAAAATCGAGATCCTACGTAAGATCTGTGGGTGGTCTCATGGATCGGATCGAGAGGATCCTAAGATTCTACTTTTCGCAAAACCAAAATATAATAATTATACATGTTAAAGATTCATTAAAATTATTTAAAATATAAATAAATTTAACTTAGTCCAATTTCTATATTTTTTATCTCTATTAACTAAGAAAATATTATATTTTTTTTAAAACAAATTACTTAGAATGTAAATTAATCAAATTATAATATTTTCAAATTTCCAACATTACAACAACGAAACATATTAAATTAACTAAATGAATTCATATTAGATGGTTTGTATTTCAATCTCTTTTTACTACGGTTAAAAACAAAACTCACAAAACTCATCCCTTTCTTCAATTGTTCTTGTAAAGGAAGGTATTTCACTCTTATACTGGAAAGGTTCACTTTGCAACAAGAAACATGATTATAGTTGGCTTTGCTCAACTTGAAACTCCACCTATAAATTGATATCATCAAAATATAATAATTCCAATCAAATTAGCATTGGCTTAACTATTGTCTAAATTTATCATAACGAGTTATACTCTTAATCTTGATTGAAGAACAGCTAAATAGGACAGGTTACAAGGGTTGGTTGGCTCTGCTCAGCTTGAGTAGTTGAACTCTTCAATAGAAGAAACAAAACAATGTAAACAATTTGGAAAGGAAGAGTCATATTCAAATACTATTTTCTTTAATAGTTTAACCTGAATTAAGTAATTAGTATTTATAATTATGGATTTCTTTATTAAACTTTGGTGTTTTATAATGATAAAACATGTGTTTTTTTTGTAGGATCATAATAGAATCGACCAGGATCGCTTGGATGATTTCGGATCGTAAGATCCTACTTAGATCCTATAATCTAAGATCCTGGTAAGGAGTCGGATTGATTGGATGATTTAGAATCTTACGATCCTACGATCCAGATCAGGATCCTAATAACCATGATTATGCCCCATCCACTTAAATAAAACTAAACTAATACTAAAATCTGAAATCAACTACTGAACTGGAGTAAATGTTTCCAAACTAAGTCTGAGATAAACAACTGAATAGTAATATGAAATGTTTCAACAAAAATAAAATGTCTAATGTAATATTTTTAGCTCTAAATCTAGATCATCTAATCTGTTGTTTCAACATCATCTAAAATTTTATCAATTCGGGGTAAACTTGATAAGCTCAATAACAAAACATATAAACTATTGTAGAAAATTAAAGTGTGCAAATGTTTAAATTACCTGGCATTCATCACACTTAAATGGCTGACATTACCCCGGCAAATGAAGAATCACCATCTCATTTGCCTGAGATCAAAGGTTTGCAGATACTTGTATGCGCCACCAAAAGTGTGAGCGAATGCACTATTCATGTTCATGCACCATAGAAACTAGAAACTGAAATTCGATGTTATTTTCTTCTAAGGTGGTTATTTTAGATAACCACGACTCCTATGAGTTTCCTAATCACCTAGGAGACTGAAGAAGATGTATTGTCACATAGAAGAGACACCTATATCATTGGGATAAGGATTAAAAAATTCAACTCCAATAGGAGAGAGTTGTTTTTGTTACTATAAATGCCTTCAAGGTTGCACGAAAAAGAGAGTTCTTTTGAAAAAGTTTTGAAAACCCATCATAAGTGCAAGTTCTCAAGAAAATGTCACTTTCATGATCATAGCAAGCTCAAAGGATTATTATCTTCTCTTCCTCCCTTTTTCTTCTCCATATTTTATGCAACTTCTGCTTTATAATACAAATTGAGAAACTTAAGGTGAATTAGAGGTTAGTTGTGTTGAACAGTAGTAAACAACAAGTCTCTCAAACTTGGAGTATTAGTCCCCACTTATAAAAATAATAAACTAGCCTTTAAATGGCTAGGTAATTTGTTCAACGAATTTTGCCTCATAAAAATGGCTCAAAATTTGGTATTACATATTTATTGCAAGCCCAGTGGAACTCTATTTTCCCCATATTTCTCTTTAAGTTTCCTTGTATTAATGGGTGTTTTCATCTTTTATAGGTACCTCAATGAAGTTGCAACTGTGGGACCCTCTACCGGTTCACCATGAGGGCATGTGGCCACATCAAAAATATGGGTTGAGACTTTAGTCTCCTCACCACATCTATCCATATGGTTGAGGCTTCGGTCTCCCAAGCACCACCTACGGTTGAGGCTTTGGTCTCCCAAAAGTTATCTATGGTTGAGACTTTGGTCTCCCAAAAGTTATTTGTGGTTAAGGCTTCGGTCTCCCAACAAAAGGTTGAGGCTTCAGTCTCCCTAACTTTACTAGGGGCTGAGGGTTTGGTCTCCACCCGTGTAATGGCAGCAATGCCTGTATCTCCTAAAGATGGCACATCCATGAGTATGAGAAAATTTGGTGTCACATCAACTAAACCAAGGGGCTATACTCCCCAAATCACCTTGAACAACTTAAAGAAATAGTGGGTACATAAATTTGAGCTAAATCCCCACACAAAAGTCATTGAAGCCTCAGAAAAGATGTAAATTGTTGATTCGGGCAAAGTCCTAGATTTTCATTCGCCATTGCAAAATTATGTGAATGAAAATGATTATTCACATTCGTCGGGATTAGAACTTGTGAATGGAATTAAATAAATTAATTCAAGGAGAAACATTCACCATCATAGATGACTGCACGCACAAAGAGGGAGAGAGTCTTGGATGCCTAAGTCTGAGACCAATCTCCAATCAATGGACTCTGACCACAAAGAGAAAACACAAGTCAGTAACTTTGGTTGGCCCATGGACCCTCTATTATAAACATGTCCTGCGAATGAGCATGAAATTTCCAATTCGTGTAAGAATTTGCACTTGCAAAAATGATAGCATTCATGTGATATCATTGTGGTGAATGAACAAATGAGTTCCACATCCGCGCACAACCAATATAAGGAAAAGTCTCATTTGTGCACATTTATAGGCACGTATGATAATTCCCATTCGCTGCCAGAAAGCCATAATCTAACTATAGTACACATTAAACTCATGGGAGTTCTCATTATACTGAGGGGCCAAGCAAAGGAACAAGTTGCCAAATAGAATGGGGCATTTAGGCCATATGGGCTTAAAAAAATCTCGCGTAATAAGAAAAAGAAATCTAAAGCAAGAACTACTGGAGACCATACCTTGCTAGAGGAACAACGATTAGGAAATATAACCACCTAAATCCCACATGTGGGTCACAACTGATAGCTTGCTCAGGCTAGTCTAGAGTTCCAAAATTCAATGCTTTTGACCAGGTTTGAGCCCTAAAGGGGGCTCGAGGAAAGTAAACCATTAAAAGAAAGAAAGGTATTATGCCCTAAGTAAAAGCGAAAAAGAAACATTGCTAGAGATGAAGGTCTAGAGCATGTAAACTCTTTTATGAGCAACAAGAGGCAAGAAGTATACCTATTAATGCTACTCTGCCATGGCCACATCCACAAAGGGCTGACCCCTCCTTGCCTTCCTACACAAAAGGCAGTACAGGTTATACACCTTATGTCGATAAGGACAAAATATTTGGGCCTAAGCAAAACTCCCAAGCAGCAATGATGTTTGTAGGGGCAAGGAAAGACACCCCTACCAACACTTCAAGTCCTTCTAAGTCACGACCGCAAATTTTTAACTCTACCGGCATGATGACTAGAAGTCAATTGGCGGAAAGTGCTAGGACACCTAGAACGCCATCAAGAGAGCTACTAACTAACGAAAGAGCCCTGGGAGCCTCTCCCATTATGTTTTACCACAGGGATAGCCCTCATACTGTACCTAGGGTTGCTGTAACAGTTAATGTCACATCTTCCTCATAAGGACCCGAAGAAACAATAATAGGATCAAGGGGGGGCAAGATCTACCAATTGATCCCATAACAAATATAGAAAATGTAGATCTCAGGGAGTACCATTCTGACTTTGAACGGAAACATACTATAACTGCAAACTGGCAAGCCCAGGTAGAAAGTCTAGATCAATGCTTAGCCACTCAGGACATTACAATAGCTGAGCTAAAATCCATAATCAAGCAACTCACCCTCGAAAAACAGGGCACAGCCCCACCAAATAATAATCCTATAGTAGTAGAATCGGCAAGGCCAGCTATCCTAAGCCAAATGTAAGGGGTATTCCCATTACACACTAGAGTTTGTGTTTGCTACTTTACCAGGGGCTATCCCAGCTATGAGTGTTGCATCCAATGCATTTATTCCACAAAGGCCGCTCACACAAGGTTTCCCACAAGGCTCACACCCACAAGGACCTCATTAGCCAGCATATCATCAACATGGGCCACCACTATGTGGACCTACACCTCCCTAGACCTATGGTTACAATGCATATGCACAGACTCTTTTTATGTCATAGGGACCATATGTACATCCAACTGCACCCATGATGGATCCTAATTATGTGCGAGTAATGATGACTGAAATGCTTAAGGAATACAAAGAACAAGAAATTGTAAACACATATATAACTAAAAATCCATACCCTCCACATGTGGATGCAATACCCTTTCCACCGAAATTTGTCCAACCTCATTCCAATACATTTAATAGAATGACATGCCCTAAGAAGCATATCGTTCACTTTGAATTCCGATGCACTACTATCGCCTAACATGGTGACTTGTTACTAAAGTTGTTTGTCCAATCTTTAGATGGGGTTGTATTTACATGGTATTCAAATTTGAAACCTTGTTTTATTTCAGATTGGGATTTGATGAAACGAGCATTTGTCTAACATTTCCATGGCACTTATAGGCCTGTGAAACTATATGAATTACTTAGTGAAAAGCATCGAGACAATGAGTCAGCGGTGGACATTATTAACAGATGGAAGAATATGTCTTACAATTGTGAGAATACAACTCCTTTTAAAATGCTCCTTGAGATGTGTCTACAAAATATAGTCTTCAAGTTCTCTCTCCATATTATGGTGTAGAAGTACTCTAGGTTCGATAACCTAATACCTAAGGAGTCTGCTTCAAAAAAGAGACTGCTAGAACACAAACATGGGAGAAAGGAAAACACGGTGGTTAATAAGATGAAATCCACAATGGTAGGTACTAAGAAGCCACCTACCAAACTAAAAGTCAAGCATATTGTAGAAGCAACTAAACCAGCCACAACAGAGCAAGAAGTCCCTCCCAAGAGACCAAGTATAAAGGAAAGACAAGAGCAAGATTATACATTTTATCCTGAGGATTTGGAGAGTCTGGTCAAACAAACAATCGAATCTCAGGCTATCATACTCCCCATATCAAAGAGACCTGCAAAAGCTGACAAGGTTAATGACCCAAAATATTGCAAGTATCATCATATTGTAGGTCACACCTTGCAAGATTGATTTGTGTTTAAGGACAAGCTCCAGGAATTAATTGACAAAAATACTATGGAGCTGAATGCAGACATGAGGGCCGCAACCACAAATGCTATTTTTGTTGATGAATATTTAATCAACCTTATGAATCCTCAAGATAATGGGGATAATGATGATGATGGATATGATTAGGTTATATTCAAGAGCAAAGCCACATGTACAACCCTGCTAAAATAGGAGTAGAACAGATGTACAACCCTGCTAAATGCATTCGAAAAAGGCCACTGCGTATGAAGGGGGTAATCAAGAAAAAGGGGAAGGCCCCTAAGGTCACAGCTTCCCCACCATTGCTTCATGAAAGCGACTTGTCAAAACAACCCCCGCGAATGCCGATAACATTAGAAGAATTTAAGCCCAAAGATTTTCTTTAGTCTCTGGTTGTTACTTGCAATATGGCATCAATTATACGTGGTGGTAATCCTCGCTTAACCAGGGAATCATAGCCAACATTGATGTCACATGGGTGAACAATATAGATTGATTGACTCCATAATAGCTTGACATACTAGGATCACTCTCTAAAGGAGTAACTATCGCAATCGCGTGGTACATGTATAATACTAGTAGTATCTCTATTATATTGCCAGACTTCATACATGATCCACCATTTTACCCCGTAAAGATCACTCATCTGCCCATTACTCCATGGAAATGCACATATTTGTAGAATCTGTTAAACAAGTTGAGGCGACAGACTTTCTCCTACCATCAAGCTGTATATTCATAGGCATTTTCCTCGGGCTTTAAGGTGCCCCTATTCATCATTTTCTTAGATGAATACTATCAATGCCCATGGCATCATCTGTTTAAGTTCATGATATCATGTAGGGAGTGATGCACAATGATAATTTGTTGTTGTGTATATTTCCACTCTCTTTGGATGATCCACCTCTAGACTATTATATAGATTTAAAACCCCAAAACATACCTTCTTGGGGTCACTTGATTGAAATGTTCATCCATGAATTTATGAAGCCATGTATAGAACCCTACAATCCTTAGAATACAGATCCCTTAAGACAACCTCCTCAACAACAAACATATGAAGGATTTGAAGGTCTCCTCGATCAAATCATTACTCAAGTGCTAGACTCCCAATGATTTAGTGAGTTAAGGCAACTTATCATAAACAAAGTATATCTTACCCAATTTACAGAAGGACACTAGTTGCCTTCATTAACACTGTACACAGGGGATGGAGATCTTCATTATCACGCCAGTCATTTCTTGGAATACATGCCACCTCTGGTCACTGACTTAGACAATTCCGAGGGCAATGATTCTAGCCCTACAGACCCATGGATAGGGTCTTGCAATGTTACCAAACTTAAAATCACTACTCCTGTAGAAGGATGTTAGCCGCACACTTAGTAAGTTAACCAAGTCAAGTAACTATCTGGGAAACAGATTCTACTGCGAGGTCCCACAGCCAATCAACAAGCTGATGCAATGAAAGAGGCAGCCATGAAAACGAACATAGCAAGGCTATTAAGCATATGGATAATCCTATTCCATATGATGTGATGGCACATCTTAAAAAGATCCCGTCTTAGTTAACTGTCTATAATTCCTGTCGTATGTCACTAAAGCTCAAGGCCTCTATGGTCTATACACTAAATCACCCAAATGAGTTTGCTATAAATGGCGAGGTTACTAGGGCTTCTTGGAAAACAGTGACAAGAGAAGGGTTGTGCATGCTCACAGTTACTTTCGAAGACACTGATTGGTATTTTGATGACCTTCACCATAATAGACCATTATTCATCACAAATACTATTGATAATCAACCTGTGTCTAGTGTAATGATTGATGGCAGTTCAGTAGTAAACATACTTTTAGCCAAAACACTAGCCTATCTAGGGGTTGACCCGTCCCAGCTTAAGCCTACTACTCTTATTATTTAGGGCTTCAATCAGCATGAGCGCTCCCTTAGCTCTGTTAGGCTAAGGACCAAGCTCGGCCATATAGAAGATTAGACATCTTTTTACATAATTGATGCAGATATTTCCTATAACACCCTCACCAGGTGACTATGGATGCATAAATTTTAGGTGGTCCCCTCCACATACCATCAGTGTCTTAAGTATCCCTAACAAGATACTCAAGGCACCATAGTAGCTGACAATAACCCATTCTAAGCAAATGCTTATTTTGCTGATGCCACATAATATCAAAAGACTAATCCTTAAGAAGCAGTATGTAACACTCCAGGGAAGGACAATGACAACAATGTTATGCCCTAAAAGCTTAAAGTATGGCATAGCATTAAAGTAACCAAGGACCAACCTACATTTTTACTAGATTCGATGGCACAAAATTTTATCCTCCTATTGGCGCAATTGTCAATAATACGGGTTGATTCTCATCGATCATTCCTCCCCGAAGGCCCTATTCAGTCGAATGATCATTCAGGTGTTGGAAATATATGTCCTGACAAAGCCATTCACATAAAATATAAGCATGATTAATTAATTAATAATTAATATTCTATCATCACATGAATTTGTTTATTTATATGGGTAATTATTTGATC
>JAOXJP010164688.1:0-12807 GCA_025762735.1 Platanus orientalis
TATTTTCTGTGTACCACCAACATTGTGGACCAGAGGATACAGCTCCACTTTTGAAGGCATTGGAGGAAACTCTCTCCTCTTATCTTTATTGCGATGAGGCAATCCATGCAACAGAACCTTGAAAAGAATTTGCTTCCTTCCTAACTCGACACATTTATCTCCCACAAACTCAGATGTTCATTGCACCAGTACACGAGGCTCTTGATACCACATTCCTTAAACTAGATGAGAATATGTGCTCCAAAGAAAACATCAAGCGCCGCGCCCTTCTGCGTGCACTCCTCTTCTCCGCTAACACATTTGTGACGGCCGCATTCCCCTTCATGGGAGACTTTGTCAACTTGCTCGGATCATTCTCGCTCTTCCCACTCACCTTTGTCTTCCCCAGCATGGTTTTCATCAAGGTTACTGTGTGGACTTGTACTTACCATGTTTTATATCAATTTAAGAGTAACAAAAGAACTAAATTTCAGTCCTTCTAATTAGTGTTTCCACCTTCATTACGCCAGGTTAAAGGGAAGACAGCTAGAAAAGAAAAGAAGCTGTGGCATTGGGCCAACATCATCGTCTTCTCCCTTCTTGCCGTAGCAACGACGGCCTCTGCTGTCCGATTAATTGTAAACAATGTCAAGGTCTACCATTTCTTCGCAAACACGTGAGGCCATGAATTAGATTTTTCTCAACAAGGTATCTACAGGTATTAAACCCACTTAGCAATTGCAATAATCATATATAATTAAGGATTATTGTAATAGGTTTATTGATTATAAGGAAATAGCATGGAGGGAAAATCCTTTCATATATTTGATAATTGAGATGGATTGTAGCAGGTTTTTTTTTTTTTTTTCTATCAATGATGACTCCACTCTTTACAAAATCCAAAAAAAGATGATAAAATTAGACAGTCACTGTTATGACAAATTAACTGATCTCAAGTTAACGACAATGTAAAATGGAATGAGAATAACTGATAAAAAAGAATCAATTTCACATAACATAAGAATTTACATGATTTGGCGAAATTGCCTACATCCACACGAAGACGATCAAAAAGCTTCCACTATTTTGATTTACAGCAATACCCCCAAAGACCCTGTGAATAATATATAGATCTCAAAACCCTAATTTCAATTGTGGAGTTTTTTGGTAAGTTCCAGCCAAAAGGAAACACCCCCCCGGTATCTTTAGGGGCAAAAGTGGAAGCTAAGACCCACAAGGCATAGCAAGCTTCTTATTTGTACCAGCAGCATACTAGCGTAGCCAAAACCCATTTCCTACAGCACAAGAAGTTACAGCGACCCTGAAGTGCTACATGCTGAGTGACATGTGTGGGAAAAAGTGAAAAAAAGCCCTCAGCACAAAAAGCAGTGGTTCACTTTTTTATGCCATGTGTTGCTCGATGTTTGTGCTTCAGGTCGCTGCAACTATTGCACAACAAGAAATCCACTCTTCAACGTGGCACGAGGTGTGAAAGGAACAAAGAAAAATCTCACCAGTCTCTCCCCAAGAACAAGAACCTTGAATCCACGAGAAAAAGAAAAAAAAAACTTAAGGCCCTGTTTGGTTGCCACGAAAAACTGGTTTTCTTGTGATTCTTGGCCAAATTTTCACCAAAAAATCATTTTCTAACTTCGAAATTGTCTAATGTAACTTACTATTTTCTTGTGTGCTACTAATATTTTTTACACAACTCTTGCCCCTTCCCTTCTCATGAAAATTGTAATACAAAAGTTTTTCTTTTTCTTTTTCTTGGCAAACAAACAACTATGGAAAAAAGATATAAAATTACAGATGTTTTTTCATCTATTTTTTTCTTGTGTAATTTTATTTTCTATTCAATTCAAAGCAACCAAACTGGAACTAAGAGAAACTTGAATTTTAGATTCATTAATGATTTCGCACATTACATACCATATTTATATTCCCAAAAACCTAATTTATCCAAAATTATACACTTACTAAAAAACCCACAAGCCATAGCAAGCATCTTATCTGTACCAGCTGCATACCAGCGTAGCTAAAGCGGATATCCTGTAGCACAAAAAGTTGCAGCAACCTTGAAAAGCCACACATTGAGTGACACGTGTTGAAAAAGTAAAAAATAGCCTTCAGCACAAAAAATGGTGGTTCACCTTTTTACACCACATGTTGTTCGGTGCTTGTGCTTCAGGTCGCAGCAACCTTTTTATGCTGCAAGAAATCCACTCTTCAGCATAGCACTAGGTGTGAAAGGAACAAAGAAAAAGATCATCATTCTGTCCCAACAAACAAGAACCTTGAATCCACGAGAATAAGAAAATAAAACCTAAGGCCCTGTATTCTTGGCAAAATTTTCTCAAGAAAATCATTTTCAAGCTTTTCAATTTTTAAATGTAACTAATTAATTATTTTCTTGTTTGTCACCATATTATTTTCACACAACTCTAAGCCGAAAATCTTCCATTTCTCAAGAAAATTGTAATATAAGTTTTTTTTTTCTTGGTAACCAAACAACTATGGGAAAAAGATAGACTTCCTCCATATCAAGCATGTCTTACACTTCTACAAAGTTCAATAGAGAATACACAAATGCATGGATGCGAAGCCATGACTATGGCTAGGTAAGTTGATAAGAATTGTAAGAAGAAGAGAAGATAATATATATGTTTTCTATATTTTATACAACATCAATAATGTTTCATATTTTATTTTTATGAATTCCTGTTTTATATAAGTCAGAGTAATAAGTTAGGAAATTAGAGGTTGACTTATTAGAAACAATAATTAACAAGTCTCTTTCAAAATATTTGAAGTGATCATTCTCCTCATAAAATAATATATCTGTAATCTAAAGATTGGGTAATTTGTACATTTTGAGTTTTAGGTTTATTTTAAAACGCAACGGAATTTGGTGTTACATTCATATTATTAAAAACCCTAATATTATGAAATTATACACTTACTAAAAATAATAAAGAAGTATACCTCCTTTAAAACATGCTAATACCGATTAGTGCCATGCTTATTATAAATGAAGGTGTTGGTTTTCATCTAATTAAGAAGTCTCGGCAGTCGTAAAACTTATAAGGAGCACATCAAACCCGCCTGAGGTCACACAAACAATTGTGTTTACCATATGTACTTGGACGAGAATGAGTAAAGCTGAGAAGATGAAACGAAGTACATGTGAAAATGGAATGAGAGCAAAGAAAGCCAATTGACAACGATGAGAAGCTCCTTGTCTAGATGCTTTTTCCCAAAACGTGATCGGTTAGATACAGAATCAGTTCCATGATGTTTATTGTATATGATTAATAATGCATGAAAATACCAAAATGTCTCAATTGATTAGACTCCAATTTCCACCAAGTAAAATATGAAAGAGTATATATCCTTTGACTAAACTTGTTGGTGGAGATAACATCCGTATCACTATATTATTGGCTAGAAATGAGAAAGATTTCCTTTGTTCTGTATGGAAAAATAACGACTTGGGTATGGAAGATTTGAAGAGAATCATAATTATATTGAAGATAAATCACAAAATATAAAAGAATAAAACAGTTTAACGAAGAGATCATATCAGCTCAAGCACTTGAGCGTACAACATGAACAAGAAAATTGGTTTTTTTATTTTTCTTTCCTTTTTTGGTCCTTTTGGGTTGTTTTATTCACGCTCAAGTGCTTGAGAAAGCTAAATAATACGAAGGGCATCAAATTACCGTCTAGAGTGGCTAATGTGTCCAATATTCCAATTCATGTTAGCTGTATAGCCTATTATGTATTATTATACTTTCTTCCTCACAATGTTGGTGGTCAAAATTTTAAAATTTCTAACTAAATATAACTGGTAAAGGGTTCCGTTTTGCCACTGGATAAGATACTTTTTGTATACATTTTACCATAAAGTGGAGATGATGAGGCCAGTTTGATGAGGACATCGCATCACGTGACAGCCTCAAAGTGTACTAGCGTAGGAAAATGATTCCTATGAGCTTATACATGGATTATGAGGGGCTTGGAGAGCATCAATTCAATCTAGGATTGATTAAGTTGAGTTTTAAGCTATTTTCTATTTTGGAAGCACATGGGACCCACTTTTCATATTTGTGGGACCACATTTGTCCTTTCATTGGTGGACATGTGATAAACATTTATGGGTTTTATGTCACTTTATTTGAGTTTAGAGATGTTATTTAGTGTTTAGAGTAGTTGAGGAGTTATGGGTATTTTATTTGTTTATATGGGATGTAATTGGGAAAAAAGGCCAAATTAGCCTATTTTTGGATTGGCCGAATATATATATATATATATAGAAAGAGAGAGAGAGAGAGAGAGAATTTGGTTGTTTCTATTTTTATTTTTTTGCTTTCTTTTTTATAAATAAAGGGATTTACCCTAATTTCAAGTTAATAAATAAGAGGGGGGGACCTCTTAGTTGGCACCCTAATATCAACATTTGTATAATATTCTAAAATAGGTTGACCACCACTAAAGCATAAATATAGCTCTAATGAACCTTTGCGATACCTAAAAATCCACTTAACTATTGTCTAAAGCTCTTTGTTATGATTGATAACAAATCTACTTACCACACCAATTGCATATCCTAAATTTAGCATGGTAAAAATCATAGCATCCATTAACCTACAATTGATGCATAATGAACCTTCTCCATTTTTTATATTTATTCTTTACTTGAAGGTCTTTACTTGGAATTTTAGTTGAAGTGAACTCCAAGTGGAGAGTTGACTGACTTTATCTTATCCATGTTGAATATTTGAAACACATTTTCAATGAATCTTTTTTGTGATAGTCATAGCTTCATTGTTTTCCTATCACAAGAAATATTTATGCCCACAATCTGTTTTAATTTGTTGGACCTAATTCTTTCATTACAAAACAGTTTTGTAATTCCTTTTTCAACTTATCAATCTTGCTAGTGTCATGTCTAACAATCAAAATATCATCAACATAAAGCAATAAGATAATAAAATCACCAATCAATATAATGATTTAAATGAGTATTTTTAAAACTAAGAATGAGATATTTTTTAAAAGAATTCATAATAACTTTATTGAATTCATCTAGATGAGTTTTCAGTGACATACTTTCTCTCATCCTCAACATATAGAGGCGTTGTTTGAGATACAACCTGTTTGTGAGAGACTTTGTCATGTACAGACTCTCCAATTGAAGCCATAATCCAGCCGCCGTCATCTCATCAGCAACCTCTCGCAGAACTTCACCAGACAGGCATAATTGAATCGCACTAAATGTCTTGATGTCAAGTTCTTCTCGTTCGTCTTCCTTCATCGTCGCAGGTAATTTATCATTTCTTAGCAGTGTCTTGTATAATCCATGTTGTGCCAACAACGCATGCATCTTAACGCGCCAGAGACCAAAACTATTCTGCCCATCGAACTTTTCAACTTCATACTTTGTCGTCATTGCAACGATCAACCTAAGCTTTGATACCAGTTTGTTATGTGAAAACCTAGATCTATGATCGTATGCAACAAATAAGAAAAGAGAAATCAAAACAGAAAGCAATCACACCACAAGAGCAAAATGATTTACGTGGTTCGGCTTTGAAGCCTACATCCACGGGTGAAAACGGAGAAGAGCTTTCACTATGATCGAAGAACAGAGATTACAATGAACAGTGCAATATCACGTAAATCAAGAAAACCCTATATATAAACCCCCAAAACCTTAATTTGCGCGGGTCAGATCTAGACCCCAAAGCGGATACAAAACAGGTCAAAAAAATTTCAGCCGGGGGCATTGCCCCAGACCCCCATGGGCTCGCTTTGCTCATCTTCGCCAAATTTTCGGGTTATATTCAGGTTTTTCGGTTCATCATCCTGGGTTGAATACAAAGACATTTAACCCAACAATAATGATTTTGGGCAAGAAAATCTTCAGTGTTCGAAGGATGCTGTGGATGATTTCTCAGTCTCACTCTTCATTTTCTCAAGCCTTCCTTCTTCCGAAATTTCTCAGCCACACAACAAGGACTGAAAAGCATGAATAGTCCAAGCCAATCCGGTCCCATAGGACCACTAACCTCTCATCCCACACATAACGCGTCATCCCGTAATTGGCTCCGTACCCATCTTCTCCTCCATGTCGGATTCTCTATCCCACTAAAAGCCGCCTCCCGAGTGGCCCACGCCTCTCTGAAGCTGAACCTTTCATAAAAAACCAGAGAAAACAAGGTCTTACCATGGGAGTTGAAGCTTTTCTGTCAGTTTCTTGAGATACTGGATCTTCTTTTCGATCTAGAATTATGAAATGGAGGCTCTCAATGCAGCAGTTCTGAGTCCAGTTTCAGTTCTTTCAGATAGATTGGCAGAACCCAGAAAGACTTTATCACTCCCTTCAATTTCTCCATCAAAAATCCCAAAATCTGCTAATTTGGTTGCCTCCCCAGCAAATTTGCCGGAGGCTCTGTTGAGGAGTTTTAATGGGGGCCTAGTGGTTCTATCTTCTGTTATTGGTGGTGGGTTTGCAAGAGCTCTCACATATGAGGAAGCTCTAGAGCAGTCTATGGGCGCCTTCAAATCCAGGGATGGTTCTGATTTTGATGTGGCTGGGCTTGTTGACAGAGTCGTTAGTTTTGGGTTGCAGAACCCTGTAATTATAGTCGGTGGAGCAACCATTATAGCACTTCCACTAGTTTTATCTCAGGTTCTGAAGCAGTTTAAGCCATGGGGTGTTCAGTCTGCAAAGAATGCTTATGAACAATTGACCAACGATGCTAGTGCTCAGTTGCTTGACATAAGGGCACCGGTGGAATTTAGGGAAGTGGGTAGCCCAGATATCCGGGGGTTGAAGAAGAAGGCTGTGTCGATTGTATATAAAGTTGACGACAAGCCAAAGTTCTTGCAAAAGTTGTCCCAGAAGTTCAAGGAACCAGAAAATACTACATTGTTTATTTTAGACAAGTAAAATTCTAAAGCCTTGTAGTCTCTCTCTCTCTCTCTCGTGTGAACTATTCTTGTTATAGTAGGTTTGTACTTTGAATTTGAGAGGTTCCACATCGGGCAACCTGGTTACTTTCTGTTCTGAAATTTTATAAGTTCTGATAGCTTTGATGTGAGGATTTAGAAAAGCTTTCTGATCTCAATTTTTGGGCTTACTAAGCTTCATGGTTTACTTAATTTTCTTTGTCAGCATCATATCTTCTTTATACTATCAAACTATTTTGTTGTGGTTCAACGACTTCAACTGTCTGATGTTCTGCATCAGAGACACCTAGTTTTGGTCAGCTCCATACTTGCAATTTCTTGGTGAGAGTTTTCTGACCATACAAGAATAGTTAGCCATAGTAATAGTCGATCTATATTCCAAGATCA
Source organism: Platanus orientalis (assembly GCA_025762735.1). Classification (NCBI taxonomy): domain Eukaryota; kingdom Viridiplantae; phylum Streptophyta; class Magnoliopsida; order Proteales; family Platanaceae; genus Platanus; species Platanus orientalis. The sequence goes on from JAOXJP010164688.1 coordinate 7,342, forward strand.
AAAAATTGTGAAAACCTGCAACCGCAGCTTATGCATAAATGAAATTGGAACTCAAACTGAAAGGAACTAATGGGAGTCATTCATTAGTTTCACATACACAGTTGTTCCATTCAATACTATTGTGGATTCTTTGCTGCATCCCTTTCTCAAGGATCCAAATTTGGCCTCTAGAATCCCCTTTGCTTCCTCTAATTCTCAACCAGATCACAGAAACAGCCAAAGCACACACCCAAAATATATATACATATATGTCAAGTGGAGACAGAATCTCAATACCTGTTTCACAGGTATAATATAGTGCATAAACGACAGAGAGTCAGTATCTCAGAGCAACGTGGACATAATTCTTGATCCTAGGAAAAAAATGCAACATGGGCATGTCAGACTAATAGTTTTGAATCAAGTTAGTTACAAATGACCACTTATCCTTCAGACATTGTGTGGTGTTGCAAAGGCTTGGGCACCCTACTATGGTGCTATATAATCTCTGAAGCTCCACAGCCTCTTTAAGAATTCAATTCAGATAATCTATTACCCTGTCTTGTGGACTGCAACAAACCCATAGATGATGTAGCTGATTTCTGTGGTGCACATGGAAGATGGTCTGATATTTGATGTGTCTTCCTTAGGAGATCTTCTAGATCTATGTGCCTTTGTTGCGTTAGTCAGAGGAAATCAACAGCACCGTTGTAATTGAAATTAATATAAGTCCTGCCACCTAATTTTTGCTTGTTTCAATTGTTGTGTTATAATTGAAATTGTTTCTACTGCTACTTTTATTGCATATTGGATCACTAAAGTGTTGATCTATGTATGCTGATAGCTATTTATTTATTTATATTTTTAATAACTAGCATTCAAGACTAATTCTGTTGGAACTGTGATGGAAAAAACAGGTATGATGGGAATTCTGAACTGGTTGCGGAATTGGTGACTGCGAATGGCTTCAAAGCTGCTTATGCAATAAAAGATGGAGCAGAAGGAACTCGAGGATGGATGGTCTGACTTTCTCATCCTTCTTATGTTTTTGCTTCTCATTGTTAATTTAAATTGGATACTTATAGTAATGAAATTTGTGCAAATGAATTCAATCTTGCAGAATAGTGGGCTACCATGGATACCACCAAAGAGAAGTCTTGATTTTGGCACTTTGACAGAGGCCATAAGTGGTGCACTTGAAGTATGTGTCTCAACATTTTATTTGATTATTAACAGCTACATTTTGGAGAAAATCTTAAATGCCAATTTGGCACATCTATCCCACTTTATGAAACAAAGATGCTCTATTTACAAAGTACCATTAGGGTACTGCTGAATCTATGCATATGTGTGTGTGTGTGTGTGTGACTGTGTGTAAGCATATTGAAAAGGTAATGGTGTATAGATATGCATTAGATAAAATTCTTTCTTCCTTTTTTAGGTTGAGCTAGCTGCAATATGGTATGCCCTATCAGGAACTAAACCAAATTTCTGCAGAACAATAATTTGAACTGATGTTGTTCTAGCTCCCCTATGAACAAATTTTCAAGCATACATCTCTCTAAAGGTTTCCTGCGAACAGCTCCTTGCTCCCTAGGGAAATTGATCTCACAATGGATGATCTAGACAATGTTCATTGAGTTGGTCACAATATTGAGATTCCAAATAGAGTTCTGGATGGGAACTTGAAAGCATCTGTATAAGGCTCTTATCTCAATCAGAATAATTGCTTCACAGGAAGAAACACACGCTTCTTCCATTTCAATGGCAATACTACCCCTCATGGCACAGAGAGTAACCAAATACCACCATCTTGCTTTTTCCACAAACAAACTTTTTCATTCTCGAGAATGTGGAGAATCAGTATGTGCCAAATATAACATTTATCTATTTGGTGGAGTAGCCTTTATATCATTTATCTATTTGGTGGACTAGCCTCAATCTTTTCTCAAGAGAAAAGGATACTTTAATCTGATGTCAGAAATGATACAACTACAACAACAACAACAACAAACAGCCTTATCCCAACTATTTGGAGTCGGCTACATGAAGCCTGTTCCGCCATTCCGCTCCATTTAGGGCCATATCTACTATTAAATTACAAGCTGCCATGTCCCTCCTTACTAACTGCACCCAGGTCAATTTTGGCAGAAATGATACAACTGGTGATTTTTTTCTTCTCTCTTTCTTAGTGGGTCATTTGTCTCTTGTAGCTCTAGATCAGATGTTTATTTGAAAAGGTGGGCCTATTGGATTTCTGGGGTCATTGTGAATGTGACTACTTTCTTTCGTTAATGGACATTTTCTCATTGCTGATTAAGTTTGACTATGTGCAGGATGGTTCTGATGCTTTGCCTGTTACTGTTGGAATAGCTGCAGCAACTGGCTTAGGTTTACTGGCATTTTCAGAGGTTGGGCTGTAGAAATCTGTTGCATCTTGGGTTTTCTGTGAATTTCCTTTGAGGTATTTTGAGGCTAATTTTATGCAATTTTAACTTTTATGGCTTGGATGTAATTTTTGCAGATTGAAGCAGTACTTCAACTTTTGGGTTCAGCTGCACTCATTCAGTTTATTGGCAAGAAGCTTCTATTTGCGGAGGTAACTCTTTGATCTCTTCTCAACCTTTAATTTCATCTTTAAGAAGTTTTTGAAGGGTAAGTGATCTGTGGCTCAGTAGGACTGGTTTTTTTCGGTCCAATATCTTGTTCACAGGGCCCAGCTAAATTGGTCGGGACTGTTAACACCTCTTGGACAGGCAATAGCCTGTGAATCAAGCAAGTTGGACAATCCTAGGATTTCTTAAACTTTACCATGTATCGACCATTTTAATTATTTATTTATATACTAAACCACTTTTTTCCCTCATCTTATCTTGTATCTGCTGAATCTTTTATTCTTATACTGAACTCAGAGAGAGTTAAAATGGCTCCTTGACAGGACTCTTACAGTTAAGGTTCATCCAGGATGTACTGATGGCCTTGGTTGATGCATTGGGGGCTCCATGTAATGGCTCCAATGATGCAAAAGCTTTAAAATTCATCTGTCATATCATCTTTATTTGAAATCTTATTTACAATAAATGATTGGAGGTCACCTAACTTGCATTGCTTTCCACTGACAGGATCGAATAGAAACACTACGACAAATTGATGAGTTCTTGAACACAAAGGTTGCTCCCAAAGAGCTTGTTGATGAGATAAAGGTAGCACATGCTAACCATCATAGAAGTTCCATTGTTAATTTACTATAGGCTAAATGTGGTCTGTTCTAACACTACAGGCTTTGAAGCCTGCAGTGAAAAGGGTTTCTATCACTTGAAGTGCTGACATGGTAAATCCAGACAGTTAATCTGAAAGGGCACCTTCAGGATTAACCACCTCTATAATTCCTTGTCTGCATCAGCCTCATACCCCTATAAAATACTCATTAAACTTCTGCAATTTTAAAATACAGAACCGTAAATTATTCTCATTTTCCATTTGGCTGAAAGCTATTGGGCCAAAACTTGTGACATAGAAAAATGGTGGCATGGAGAAGCACATGGATCCCTTTTGGGCTGCCACATGAGAAAAAATATTTATAAACAGGCTCTTTAGCCTGTCTTTTCTAAACAGCATACCCGGGCTACTTTTTATTTTATTTTATGAATACCTGTGCTCTTACTTGATCCAACAGGTCACTTTAGAAGCTTATTTGATAATCATTCTGTTGCAAATGCAGTCAGTTTTCACTAATAGTTCATTTGAAATTTTTTGTCTCAAAAGATTTTAGCAGTACCTAGCAATGAAATGTCTTAGTATACAGTAGTAGACTTCCTACTATGTAGTTTTCTGTAATTTAATAATCGATTTACATTTTCTTCTTTAAATATCACAAGGAGGGGAACTTATGATTATAATATCCCTCTGCTCATTTTTTACTGAAAATTCAGCAAATTGGGAAGACTATTCTACCATCAGCTGTCGATGATAAAGCTCTACCTACACCTGTGGAGGAAGGCCCTAAAACTGCTGTCCCTAGTACCCCTGTTCTGAAAGCTGAAGCTGTTCCTGATTCGAGTGCTGAGCCAAAAGTTGAAACAGTTGTGGAACCTAATTTGCAGATCAATTCAGTCCCCAAACCAGAAGTTAAAGCAGAATCACTTCCAGGATTGGCAAGACCACAGTCGCCATATCCATATGTAATTCTCATCCTTTCGTATTCTACATATTCCTTTCTTTCTTTTTCTAGTCTAAATGTAGTTCACAACCTACCTTGTCAAATAACTAATGGTTTCAACTTTCAAACATTATTTCCATTTGTTCTGTTTAATAAGATGGCTCATGAGCAACTTCTTTACTATTGACAATCAGGTGAATTTCAATGATCTACTTGTTAACATTGTATAATAAACTGATGTTTGTGTTCCTCTTATTTTCATGGGTGCTATATTTCAAACCGCTGACATCTCCTTTACCATCATCACCAAAGAATCTCATGGTAGCGCGGTGAAGCTAAACAACATAGTTGTCAATGTGATGCAATAAACTAATATTTGTGTTCTTATCTTCATGGGTGCAGTATCCGGATTTCAAACCGCCAGCATCTCCTTCCCCATCATCGCCATAGAATCTCATTGAAAGTGTAAGATCCACAGATGTGTCTTGGCAACAGTCAAAGCTCCGGAAGAAATTACGGCAAGCTACTTGGCAAGTTATGCAATTTACACTCTTGTTTTACGAATGTCTCGAGCCTAAATGACAAATTCAAACTGAAGGACAAAGTACAAGAATATATGAGTTGAATAATTCCTGTTCTGAAAGGATTTTCCTGTTGTTTTATCGGCAACTTTTATTGTAACCTAATTTTATATTGGTTTTTTATTTTTATCCTGTTGATGAAAATGTTGGATCTTGTTTATCATGCATCTTGACTCTCTTTCTTGTATTAACTTTGTTTGGATGCAGTTATTAATACTCCTGTATTTTTATCAACAAAGGGACTCAGGTTTAATGTGATTAGCTTTAAAAAGAGACTGGGCCTGGAGACTTGCGGATGAAGCATGGAACTGAATAAAAATAAACATTTTGAATCTGGACTGGGTCCATGTTGGTACTGAATTGGACCTAAATTCTTAAGGTGATCCATAACAGGATCAAGATCATTGTGTGGATATCTATGTCTGACAATCATCTAAATGGGTCAAAGCCATCGAATCAAATTTGAGTTGGGCTTGGGAGTTGGGAATCCATGATTTGCTTTGTGGGATTGTACATGTTGTATATACTAGGAAACATTTTGTTCCATGGAAGGGTATAGCTTGCACCAGGCCCAGCCTGTACCTGAGTAACCCAATCAACTCTTTAAGTCAGTTTGGCTGGCTGTCGAACCTTTGGTTGAGCTCAGTGAGGATTTTATACCCCGACCCCTAACCTCTGCCGATAGTCAAGTGGGTGGAAACATCAGCGCCAAAAGTGATTTTCACTTTTTGGGAGAGTGTGTAAAAA
>JAOXJP010164699.1:0-12807 GCA_025762735.1 Platanus orientalis
GTGTGTGTGTGTGTGTGTGTGTGTGTGTGTGTAAGATTAATTGTATAATAATTTTTCAAGAAACTTCAATAAATATTAAAATAAGCATGGCCACTCTATCATAAATAAAAAAACTAGAAAAAAAAACACATATATGTATAACATACAGTAGAGAAATTTAATACTATAATACTTTTAAAATTTTATTTTTAGATTTTGTGTTAAAAACACGTATATGACTTCAATAAAATTTTATTATATGAATTTTAAGATGTTATTTTTTAACAATTGTTATTTTTTATAATTTATTTAATGTTTAATTCCATTATGTGATGCAATAACTAAGTTCTATTATTTGATACACTTTAATTATGACTTATCGAAAAAAAGATTTACTTTAGTTATGATTTTTATACTGTAAGTTTTTTTCATCATGCTAAATTAATTTATATATTTTATCTTAAGTGTTATTAACTATAATTATAATTATATAATTTTTTTGATCGATTTAACTTTTTTTTATTAATATATTAACTAATAAAGTGAGTGATTTGAGTAGTAAATACTAAAGAAAGTGATTGATAGGTTGGTAGGTACTACTAACAAGGGAATCTTGGTAAATAAAACTAAGAAAATGTGTTAAATTGAATATGATAAATAAAACAAAGTGTATAATTTGAATTTCCCTTATAAGCCACAAAAACTCTAAAAGGGTCATTATGTGTTTGATTAACCTAGAGACGAAGTATTTCTGTCTGAGAAAATGAAAACCCTAAAAGGTTATCCGGCACAAGGATAAAAGGCGGTCATAATGAACAAAGACAACATGGAGAGAGAATCGACAGGGACTTACCTCTAGCAACGAACAATGATGGCAATGTCCAGCACAATGACGACAATGTTCAGTATAGAAACAAAAAAATTGTTACTTTTTTCCCTTCATTCTTCCTCTACATATCTTTCTTTCTCTTCAAATATTTATTCTTTTTTACACTGGCTCTAAAACAGTACAGAGCATGTCAAATACATTGTGAAAATTGCTATATTTAAAAAAAAAAATTCTTTTTTGACACAAGAAAATTCATATATATATATTTTGATGTTTTAGCCAAATATTTGAAAAAGTGTTGCAAAGTTGTTATCGGATATTTGAAAATTTGTCGGATAATCCGATTACATAAACGAATTTGAATTTGACTACCATTTCTAAATATTCGATTGATATTGAACCAAATATGAATATGCATGTAACATCTACTAATCAAATACGAATATGCCTATATTTGATTCATATTCGCTTCGTTAACAACTCTACAATCCACTAATAAATCATTGTTTTTATTCTTATTTCAAAATCTTTATAAAATATAACAAAACACAACATATACATAAGCAATGCTTCATAGCTCAATCGGAGTGCGGAGAGAACCAACTCATCATCCTTGTTAATTGTCAATTCTCCATTTAGATGAGCATATACTTGTTTCCAATCAAAGAGCAAACCCTATTTCCTAAACATCATTCCACCTATGACCTTGATTGCTAGAGGAAGTCTACAATACTAAGCAACTATTTTTTTGTCGATGCGCTCTAATTCATGATTTGGACACTTAGATCCTATCTCAGCATATTCTATTCTAGAAAATAATGACCGACTATCATCTTTAGAGAGGAGTTCAAGATGATTATGTGATTTTGAGTCACTCCCATTGATCAAGTCACTTTCTCATTATTAGTTGTAATGATGACACAACTATCATATTTCATATTAGGCAAAGACGATCTCAATTTCTCTTATCAAGATGATTGTCTTTCATTCATTGTCCATATGTCATCCAATATAAACAAGTACTTTCCCTCTAGCTTGTCACTTTGCTCAAATTTCTCAAAACCATATCTCATAAATGAGTCTTCCTTCAAGCCAAGTTTTTATAATATATCTTTGATGGTCTCTTTTAATTCAAAACTTTGAGAAACGACATGAAACAAAATGTGAGTAAAATGAGTGTTCACTTTATTGTTAATGTATATCTTTTTTGCAAGGGTTATTTTTCTTATTCCTCCTATTCCAACTATACCAATAGTCTCTTTTTCTTCCATAACTCACTTTAAAACTTTCTTAAATCATTATTTAATCATACTATTTCATCTCCATTAATTAGGCGATGAAATCTATCTGGTTGACTACCTCTGAATACATGATCTTGGCTTGGTAAAATAAGAGTTGTACCTAGGTAAGATGTTATGTTCTCTCTAAAGATTTTAATGTCTTAAATTATTTGGCCCAACTTCTTTCTCATTTGACAACAGAATTTCTAGAAGGAAGGAGAGAAACACACCATATAATTGGAGGTCTACTTTCTTTGTTGTTTTTGTACCATAAGCTCACAATCTACTATAATGCCCTTGTATCATAAAATAACTCTCAATTCTTGCAAAAATATCTTTATTGTTTTCTTTTGGTCTATTTCTCTAACTTCATCTCCATCTTCTAGGTAGTTTTACATAAAGAGAAGTTCATTTTTTTTATCTTCTTTAAGTGTTCAAGGAACTCTTGCACATGATAGGCTTCATCTTGGATATATAACCAAATTTTCTAAGAGAACACTAAAAATTGCATCTACCATTTTCCTATACAAGTTCTATCATAAAAAACAATTAAGGATAAGAGAAGAAACTTCATATATATATATATATATATATAAACAATACAGATAACTTTAGAGATATATAAATGTAATGGTTATTGTGCAAGGCCTATACCATAAGCTCACAATCTACTATAATGTCCTCAGTTTATGGTCAATACAATGCATGTATACCAGATTTTGTGTTTGGTAACTCTAATTATTAATTTGAAAAATCAAGATTCAAATATATAGACTTCCTTAAACACAATATGTACAAATATATCTTGAGTAGTTAATTAGCTGGACCCATTTAGAGTCTTTAGAAAAGACCTTTTTGATCATTTATTTATGATACTTCATGATAACATGAATAGAATTATGCTAAAAAAGGTTGGCTTACTATTTTTACAAGGAAAAAATATTAATGTGCTTGTTTTTTATATTTTTAAAGAAAATATTATATTTTAATGAACAAAGAGATTTCTCAACCAATATCTTACTTTATATGGAAATATAAGTATAGAAATAACATTTTCCTTTTTATCAAATTGGATCACATAATTCCTTTAAACATTATATTGTATAAGCTTTGGGGAAGTAAAGTGAAAGGCAACTTTTTCACACTTTGTTGCCTTTTACTTGTAATCAAACATGTATTGGCACAAAAGATTATGGTTTTTCCAAACTTTACTTTGTCACCTATTTCCATTGTGGTTTTTCCGTCTTGTCCTATTGCGGGCAATTACCTTTAAACAGACATAGCCTAAATTAATTAAAGATATCTATCTTCATGGAGAAATAGACAAGCTATATCAACAATAAAAAATTGATTTACCAAGAATGAGGAAAACATTGAAAAATTATATTTACATTCAATGGATCACACATATCAAGAAAAACGTATTTTGATTTTGATAAACCTAGTTAAATGAAATATCATATGGGATAGATTTAATAACCGTTATCCCCTAAGATTTGTAGTGGAAAAGGGATAGTGTAAGTTTACAATTATATTATTAAACAAAATGGCAAAACAAGTCAAGGAAATTGTTTGGACTTGTTTAATGTTGAATTAGGACCAAGGAAAAATTAACTCTTTCACATGATGTTCATGCTTATTTTGTTGAAGTAGAGGTAATTGATTTGATTTAAGTTATGATTTCATAAAAATTGATTTAGTACAATCATATGTTTTGTTTATTGAAATAGTGAATGATTTAATGGGTTCATAGTCAATTACTAATATTGAATTGAACAACATCATATAAATCATAATTAATTACATACAAGGATTCAAGGATTATTAAGAAACATTAAAGAACTATTCATACATTGTTAAGCAAAAATAAAGAATGTCAATCTTTGACAAGTCATTATCCAATTGTTCTCAAATGACTTTATTTGCTGATTTGCAATATCAATTGCAAAGAGTTCCCCAATTCCAATTAAGAATTTGTTAGGTCCTTTTAGGATTATCACTAGAATTGTGAATACTTACTCATCTTGTTACAATTTAATAAACCCTAATTACATCTTAGTAGATAAATATTTTTCTACTTATAATAATTTCAAATTGACTTTACAAGTATTTAACTTTTAGTTAATAGCAACAAGATGTATTTTTTCATTATGATTATTGTAAACATAGATCCAAAATAATTATCCAATATATATATATATATAATCTTGTAATTACTTGGAGATTCTTGATTGGCCTTGACAAATTAATAATTCAAAGTAATATACCTTTAGTTAATAAGCTCAAAAAGGTTTATCGATCCTTGGGGGTGAAAATTTATACTTAGCATATCAAATTTATTCTACATCTTAGTTCGAGAATTAAATATCTAATATTTTGTTTCACCTAGACTACATCTTGGTTTGAGAATCAATTGGATGCCATATATCAATTTAGGAAAAATCTCTCTATGAAAATTCACAATTGTCCAAATGATTGTCCTTTGCGGGGTTTTTAAATATTGTCATTATCTCAATCCCATTATGACTAATAAGTTGGATGTTTACACACTTCTTTCTGTTTTCATTGGATATAGTTCAAATTACAAAGGATATAAATGTCTAGCCCTTCCACTAGATAGACTTATATTTTTTGGCATGTTTTATTTAATAATGGTATTTGCCTTTATAGGTACTTCCATCCCATGATATAATTCTTGTGGGCTTATGTTTTCTTACCTATATTGAGTTAATTGGCAGCCTTAAGGTTTATTAGTAGATTCTAGGGTCCAACTTGAGGTGGACAAAGTTTTGTATATAAAAACACACAATGACATGTAACACTATGCAACATTGAAATGTGTGGTTCTAGTTCAATGTATCTTAGGCATGCCATATATTTCACCTTACTTTTCACATGTAAACCTTTGATTTTCTATAAAGTGTTTGGTATATGAAGGCATCCATTCTTAAGGAAAAGAGTTACTCAAGGGAGCAAATGTTCTATTGCAAACCCCATGCTCCTAGACACAAACACTAGGGTGTATAGGGTTAAAATTGTAAAAATAGTTTTAAAAAACACTTCACATGCTAACCTTTGTGTTTGGGAGCATAGGGGAGCAGATAAATTGGGAGTAGAACATTTGTTCCCACTATTAAAATATGAGAAAAGCTTTGGTAATGCAATATTCAAATGATTTTTCATTAAATGACTATTCATCTATTTGTTCCCACTATATATATATATATACATACGTGTGTGTGTGGGTGTGCTTTCTTGCGTGTTTCCTTGTAATTAGAACCAAGATAACCCTATGGCATTTTTAGGTTGCTTGATACGAAATTATGGGTGGACCAACGCTAACCATAAGTTGAACCAATGTCATTGGCATTGCTCAAAATCAAACCACAATCTTCAACAAGCTAAGGTTGTCATGTATACTTGATGCACCCTATCCCCATTAGTAGATTCTAGGATGAAACTGCTTGGACCTAATCCATAATTGATTTGGGTAAATCTAGCCTTATTTAGGTTCAACAATTGGTATCTTACAAATAAGTGAGTACATGAATTTTATAATTTTAAAAGTTTAAAACACTCATATTTACTCATATATTTCATCTCTTTTCCTTTTTAGACATTAATCTCTATTATGAAAATTAAAGTCTTTATGCTTTTTTCTAAGAAAATCAAAGTCATGCTATTATATTAAAATTCTATTATAATTAAAACCTTATTATATTAAAAATCCTACAAAGACTAAAATATAAAAAGAAAAATTACAATATAAATATTTTTATTAGTATTACTATAAAAACCCCGATTTAGTTGGTGTGTGTGGAGGTAGGGAGTCCACATGATTGAAGACTTAGTTAGGTGCTCTAAGAGGCCTGGATACCTTAGTATAAAAAAAATCCTTGTAGAAATTATTGCGTGCAACATACATACACCCAATGATTTAAAAATGAATGGTTCTTGTTATATAATTTCAAAATCTAAAGTTATATAATGTTAATTTGGAATTGAACCACTTTGAATTATTATTTTACTTTCATTTCTAATATGATCTAAGTACAACATGTTTAACTTCAACGAGATATCCAAGTGTTTACAATTAATTAGTTCTACAAAGCAAAGGCAAGCCATCAATGGTGAGTTTTTACACATGGTATACATCTTCTGGTCTAATGGGTTTAGCTTATAAAAGGAGAGAATCATAAATGCCTTCTTACATGCTAACATGTTGTTAGCCACTAAAAACAATTTCGCTTTTGAATATTTGGATACAAATTCACATAATGCCCACACTCTACCAAGTGTTTTACAACATGCACAATACAAGGATCGATTTTATGAATCACTTCTCTTTATAAATAAAATACCTTATATGAGACTCAAAGTTTCAAGTGTACGAATCAAACAGGTCTTCCAATAGAACTTTTTAAGACTCTTAACACTAATTCCATTAGAAAAACCCAAGTTGCTAAACAATGCAACAACTAATTTATCATATAATTACTACAAGTATTTAATCAACTAATAAAATAAAGCAAAATCAGGAGAAATTAAATATGATATAGTACCTACAAGTTGAAAAACTTTGTTTCCATCTTATCTCTACACAAAAACCCTTTAGGAATGATTGCATAATACAATAACCTCATTATCCTCTTTAAAAAACAAACATAATAACCGAGAAGATTAGGTACAAATGAAATTCGTACTAATGGGTGTGAATAGTGTTAGGGGCCGGACACATCAGCACTGAAAAGTGATAAGCGGCCCCCCAAAAGTGTAAGTCACTTTTTTCACTTTTTGGCACTGATGCGTCAGCCCCTTGGTGCTATTCACACACATTAGTACGAACTTCATTCGTACCTAATCCCAGCCGACATAAGGATATATGGAAAGGACAACCACATAAAGAAGGAAAAAGGCATGTACGGCCTTAGGTCTTCATAAATTTGTTCCTAGCCACTTGAGTAATCTGGTTAATGTGGTCTTTCAAAGTGGCCAAACTTGTTACTCTAGCCTATCAGGTGTTTTTTCTATATTGACAGGCCTATGTAGGCATGCCATTGATTGCCACATGATGTATTTTTGAATTTGGTCTCTTTTTTTTTTTTTACACCTAAACACTTTTTTGAACCCCCAACACAACATGTGGCAGCTTATAATTCACCATAAACGATACATACACTTTGTCATCATAGACCATATTCTTCCTTTCTTGTTTTTTATTTGAATTTGAGGGGGTGGGGGTGGGGGCAAAGCATGGGTTAAATTTGAGGGGGGCCAAATGTCAATACAAACACTTGACATCACAGACTATTTTCTTCCCTATATATATTTTGGAATTTGAGGAGGGTGGGGGGGAATTGCATCCCCTTTCCCCTATGTGGCTTAGCCACTGGTTGAGAATGGAAATAAAGGGGAGGTCTGCCCTCAACTTCTGTTAATCTATTAACAAAAATTAAATAGCTTGTATCTCCTCATCGCTGAAATGAGCCTAACTATTTTCTTCTTCTTGCAGTTTCCTTGAAGCCGAGTTTTCATAATAGTCATCATATATGCTTTAAACCCTTTATGGGCTCAACAGTTAAGGCTTTCAAAATAAAATAATGCTTTGCTGCAGTGACCTACGATAGATGAGGTGGCAACACCAAACTGTAGCTCTGAGTTCTCCGGTTCAACTAGGAGTAACATAGGGAAGCAAAAGGCTTAAAAAAAATCATTTGTAGACCCTTAAGAATGGCTTGGAGCTTTCCATTAGAAGGGTCATTGGGTTCTTCAAAGTTGGAAAATACGCCATGTGTCTTTGTGCCAATGCCCCAGAATATCTTTCTGTCTTGCTTGAGTACCCCATGACTAAGGATCTTGAGGTAATTGAAAACATTGCAAGAGATAATGGTAAGAACCATGTTTTAGCAAACTATGAGGATATGATACAATAGTTTCGGGTACTCTCATGGACTATTGATCAATGGTCAACAATGATCCCAATAATCCAACTATCCCTACTAACTAGATTAAAAAAGTATTTTAGTTATAAAAAATTGTTGGTAGGGACCACCATATTGGTGGTGATAGCCTTTTTTAAATGGCTTGTGATATGCGTTGTTACATACCTCATCCACCATCAAATCCAACGGTCCATAAAAAGTTCTAAATCTAACCGTCCAATAATTGCCTTGATAATTTGTTGAATGCTTGGTGGTAAAAACATAAGAAAATGGTGTAGAACAAAAATCAATAAAAACTAGTGAAGAACAAAAAATAAATAAATAACTAGCAAAGTCTCCCATGGCTTACTTTTGCTAAATTTTGGTTTCTCTTTTCCTTTTTCCCAAATCTCTTTATATTTCCCTTCTTCACTATTTTCTTATGTTTTTAGACATAAATAAGGTAAACTTAAGGTCTCATTGCATCACAAGAGAATCTTAGACGTATTTAAAATTAACTCATGTGTAAGGCATCAAATTCTAAAAATTTTGAAACTTTCTCATATTTTTTCACAAATCTTAACCAGTCTTGGGACTAATTAGGCAAAGACAGTATTTGCCTCTACCATCCATCCAGGTGGCTTGACCGGTCAAGATTTCCTTGATTGGTTTAGAACATCTTGACTGGTTCTAGGACCCATCAAGCAAAGGTAGGTTTTGGCTTTGCCACCCAAACGAGTAGCTTGCCCGGTTAAGATTTTTCTTGATCAATCCAGACAAATTCTTGACCAATTAGGATTTTTCCTCATTGGTCAAGAATGTCAGATTTTCTACTTTTGGGTTTTTTGGGATTTTTCTCAAGCCCATACTTTGGCTTCTTTCTTAGGGTTATCCTTATGACACAAAAACACTATAATGGTAGTCCATCCTAACATCTACATGGGAATTTCCACCTCGAAACTTTATTAATTATATTCTTAGTAAATTCTAAAAGAAATGTGGGGTGTTACACATCCCATGGTAGTTGACCTAGAAAAAAAAACAGTGGGTCCAAGTCTAAGGTACCTGCACATACCCATCGTTATGATGGATAGACATAGTATGGGTGGTATGATTATGACCATGGATACTACTCTAGGTATGTGATCGATGATCAATACTTTAGATCATACGGGCAATAAATATCAACGAATGAAACATCATCTTCTTTTACTACAGTGCCACTGCTAGTGTTTAGATCTTTTAAGAGTGATGCCTTTCCCTCATAGTCACATATGGATATAGGAGTGTGTGATCGATGTCATTAACGTGAGCTTAGGAGTTCTTCTTTGACTTCACGTAACACTGATACACATAGTCAAGCTTATACTCAGTTGTACCCATACCCCCAATCCTTACCTTATGATTAGCTAATTCAGCCCCCATTTATGTGACAATAGATTATACCTTCCATATGTGAAGAGTTTCCTCGCTGATAAATGGACTTTAGTTAGAGACCTTATATTTAACTTCTATTTTGATCACTATCAGAATCTTGGGTCAGCAGCAAATGCAAACATATGAGATTAAGTAACAATATTTGGTCTATAACCACAACAGTCATTAATCCTGTGATTTCAATCCTCCCCATGATCCACCACAACGCTTGTGGTGGCAATGGTGACATCTCACAATCTCATATTTTCTTGTATGTTATCAATTCATAATGTTTATATTTGATATACTAATATCCTAGTTTAATTTTGCATTTTTGGTTGATTATCTATGATTCTATTTAATATTTTAGATTCTTTTGACTTCTATACATCTAACATGATAAAAAAATATTTTTTTATTTAAAAATATAATAAGAAGTCTAACTAATGGCATACATCTTCTCTATTTTTTTATAGATTGTTTTGATCTTTTTTTTTTTCCTTCAAGATGACCCTTTGACCAACTGAACCATAATGGATCGACCGATCCTTTCATGGATCACTTGATCCAAATATGGCATAAGCAACTTATGCCCGATCTAGACATATGGCCTAACAATGTGGACCCCACTTGTAAACTTTCACCTTCTTCTTCTTCTTCCTAACAAACGCCTTAAAGCAAAAGTTTACTCACAAAAAACTTTGTTTTATATCCTAGCAATTAGGATATAATTTAATGTGGAAAAAACTCCAATTATTTCCGCCAATGTGAAGTACCAAAAATATATAACAAAGATGTGGAAGCAATAACTCATGCCAATGTAACCAAAACACAGAAGCATCTTCATTGAAAAACCTTAATTTAAGGGGAAAAAACATGAGACAAAACACCCCTCCCCACAAGCCAAAAAATATAAAAAAATTGATTCACGATGCCAATCATGAAAGAAATATATAGATCATGGAATTGATTGAAAAAAGATTGAGCACATCTTATTTAGTTTTTTATTTGGTAAATTCTTATAAAGCTCACCAAAACGTAACGGGAAAAGATCCTATACGACAAGTAATAGTCTGGCTAATGCGGGACAGGACCCTATCGCATCACATGTCGCTCAAAAAAATTGACTGAACCTATTTCAAACATGAATGGCCTGTGGTTAAAATTTGTGGGTCCCACATAAGGATCTTTTCCCACTGAAACAACATATATATTCTGAAACACCATTTTCTCTAAAACTGCAGTTGACTGACTGTCAATATGGCTTCTCCTCCTTCACAGCTCCAAAGATTAGTAAACATCACAACAATGGTGGCTCCTCCTCTCCCGCTCCTTGGCCCATCGAAAATTTACCTCCTTTACATTGTTGAAAAGCTCAAACCACCACCCAACACAGGAGACCCTTTCATGGATTTGATGCTCTCCAACTTCAATGACTTTCCAGAAAAGAACCAGAGGTAATCGTCGTTAGAAAAGATTGCCGAAAAAGGGGTTGACAAAAAACCTCTCTCTCACCTTCTTAACCTCCGGGAAACCATGTCTTGATTTCTTTTTCCATGTAGTTCCTGACACACTGCCAGAAACTCCTAACGCACCGGTTACAATTGGCTTGGAATCATGACTCATTAACAACTCTCAAACTCATCTACAACATGGGAATTGTTAAGAGGCACCGGCAAAGCAGACAAAAGAGGGCTTCTATACAACAACTCTATGGCTCCACAAAAAAGCACCTCAAAACCCGTGCCTGCAATGCGGGGTGGATTGCTGAATTTGGTTACTTTAAAGACTTGCTGGAGATTCTCCGCCAGCTAATCAAAGGTCCCAATGTTCCAAAGATCAAAAAGAAGGCGAGATCGACCAGAGAAACATCAACGGAGAAAATCAAATTAATAGATTGGCTCTTCCGTAAGAGAAAACACCAGTCCTTTAGAGTGAATTTGAAATATAAATCCAGTTGCCTCCTCGTTTTCCTCCACCGTCGTTGCACGTCGCTGGAATGATAACCGGTGAAGGGAGATGGACCGCCAGGCAAAACCCTCAAAAGTTTCAATGAGGGGGGCCAAAAGAGCTAGGGTTTGTTTTTATCTCCTTGGTTCAACCTAACCATAGGCGTGGGACCCACAAAAATAACCAAACTCTTATTCTTTCCCTATCTAATTTTTTGAATGACATGTCATGTAACAGGTCCTGTCCCTCGTTAGCCAGATTATTAGCAGTTGCATACGATCTTTTCCCAAACGTAACAAGAAGATATCTCTTTAAACGAGACACGTGTCAATAAAGGGTTCCCATTTCCCAGGACCCTCCCAGCCTTCCTTAAACTACGCTTCTCCAAAATGGGGCGCAGTCGAGCACTTTCAATTCTCATCGGGCAGAGAAGAAGAAAAGGAGTGCAAATACAGAGTGAGAGAGCTACGCACACCTTCTCTTTCTCTAACAGACAATCCGACCGTGCAGAGCCGAGCGACCCAACTGCCCGACCATGTTACGGCAAGCACCTCGCCTATGGGCCCGAGCCACCTCCATGGTGAGGGCTCGACCCTTCTCCAGCGATCTGCCGGCGACTCCTTCCGACGACTCGACGTTTGTGGAGGCCTGGAAGAAGGTCATCCCAAACATTGATCCTCCCAAGACTCCACTCGCTTTCATGCAGCCTCGCCCACCGACGCCGTCCTCGATCCCTTCCAAGGTCACTGTCAACTTCGTTCTACCTTACCAATCCGAGCTCTCAGCTAAGGAGGTCAGTTGTTTAATTACCCCTTCTCGTTTTGATTCTTCCGTTTTTATCTTTTGTTTCATCTGGGTTTTGTTTATTTGGATTGCTCGTTGTCTATTTATGTTGATGATGAAGAATTCGGGATCTGTTTATGCGAATGCTTGTTTTTCTAGCTTTTAAAATATTTATTTATTTATTTTTATCATGTTATAATTGATGTTATAGATTGACACAGTCAATTGAGTTTTGATTTTGAGAAATGTCAGGAGTTTTTGTTTGATGTATTTTTTTTTTCTAGGATTGTTGTTTTATCCAGATAGAGATATTAACCAATTCTGGTATTGTGGGTTTCTGGGATTTTTTGTTTATTCCCTATATTTTCAGTTGGGCAATGTGGGTTTGTTGGTGTTAAGATTTTTTAGACCTGGTCTGTTGCAGGGGGTAAACATTTTCCCCAACTTTAGGGTAGATTCCCACAGTTGTGGTTCAAATTTTTTTAGGTGAAACAATCAATGTTGTATATGGGTTCATAAAATGCAGGTCCATTTGCTGGTTGGTGAAAGTGATTCACTGAGTAATTGGTCATAACAAGGTGCTGCTTAACAATTCAGTTTGCATCATGATTCACATGAGGTGAGGAGAGGCTCCATGAATCAGGGACGC
>JAOXJP010164710.1:0-12806 GCA_025762735.1 Platanus orientalis
AGCTCAAAATAACTAACATAACAACTTAGAGAAATACAAACCCCTCAGGTTTAAGGACGAGTCTGTAAATATGAACACCACTTATTCTGACAGTGATGTTTTACCAAGTGTGTTCATAATAGATCTCTTTAATGCATTTATATAATGCACTCACATGCAAGTTTAGAGTCTTACTTTAGTGACTAAGATTACATTACTCCATCATATGATAGCTTTACATGCAGTAGCCCAATAAGTGATGTGTCCAATGAAGAAAATCATAACAAACTTGGAAGAAAAAAAATAGAACTATACATTTAATTTAGGTTTTATGTTATAGAAATCTAGTTATGAAATAATAGAAAGAGCTTTGTATTTCCTTTCAAAATATTGAAATAGATAATTCTTTTGTCTATTATGTGAAAAGCTTTGTAAAAGGGTCCTTTTAAGATTTTTAGGGTTTCGGCAATGTTCACTACTATTCTTAACAATTCAATGACTATGTCCACTCTAGAATCTCAATTAGGTATGCCTTTTCTTTGCTCTTGCCTCCATAATTTCTCCATTCTCAATATTTATTTTTCATTATCCCTTTGCCTTCCTCTAAAGCATTTCTTTTATACATAGCAACTAAAGAACAACTAAAAGCTACAAAGTTGACAAATAAGAATCAAATGTTGATAAAGAAGGCAAGATGGGCTGATTTAAGAATACTTATTATTTGTATAAATGTATTTTGAGTGTATGAGCAACAAAACAGTTTTTTTATCCAACAAAGGAAAATTTATCTTTTTTTGTGATGTTCCAATTGTAATGTGATGTTTTGAGCCAATGCAGTAAGGTTTCCGCTGATATGGTAATGGATTATACTAGTGAGTTTATCACACATGAGGTAAAGTTTTTTGAATTTTTTTGAGTTACTATGCGAAGATTTTATGAGTTATTGTATTTCAATTTTTATGTTATTACTTTTTTATAGATATTCAAGAGTCGAGCAGACTTATGTAAGTGGGTGACCGAGGTTGGGCAAAGAAATGGTTTCGTCATTGTCACTAAGAAGTCAGATTCTAGTGCTTGCTCAAATAAACCAATAATTACCTTTACATGTGAGATGAGTAGGTAGTACAGAGAGCCTAAGAAATATATGAATTAAGAAAAAAAAAAGTGGTGTCAGGTACCAAGAAATGTGGATTTTCATTTCATATGCCGGAAGACTGTCGAAAGAAGAGACTTCGTTATTAATTGACATGTCCAAGTGTATGGTACAACCAAATGATATTTTGGTTGCACTGAAACAAAGAGACCCCTAAATGTTACCACAATGAAAACAATATACAATGCACAACATAGACATAAAAACAACAAAAAAAGGTGGGAGATCTCAAATGCAGCAACTACTGGGATAGTTGGCAAGATACATCAAGTGACATTGAAAAATTAATGATATTGAGATCGTGACTAATTTGTTTTGGATACATCCGGTTAGTTTGGAATTGCTACGTGCATTTCCACATGTTTTGACCATGAATTGTACTTACAAGATGAATAGGTATCGTATGCTCCTTTTGGAGATTATTGGATTGACATGACCTTCGTTGTAGCCTTTGTATATCTTAAATATGTGAGAGAAGATAACTTCGCATGGGCACTGAGTGTTTTGCATGGTGCGATGGGTGAAAGTTCTCATCCTTATGTTATTGTGACGGTAAGGGAGGCGGCTCTAATGAATGTAATCTATACAGTGTTTCCTATTACTACACATTTATTGTGTAAATAGCACGTCAGTAGGAATGTTCTTGCAAAGTGTAAGAAAATGTTTTTTATAAAAGAGAATCGGGACAGGTTCATCACGAGTTGAAATCTATTGGTGTTGTCAGTGACAAAAGAAAAATACTTTCAAAATCTCGCATCATTGAATCACAAATTCAGCACATATTCGAATGCACTTGAATATGTACAAAACAATTGGCTAGACGTATATGATATAAATTTGTGGTTGCTTGGATGAATCAATGGATGCAGTTTAGGATGACTATGAAGAATAAGGTTGAGAGTGTGCATGCAAAGCTAAAGAGACAACTCAGATCGAGTAAATGGGATATTGAATTTTTTTGGACTAGTATACAGATGTTGCTTGGGTTGCAATATATAAACATAAAAACATCTTTCGAGAAGAATAAGACAGTCGTCCAACACAACTTCAAGCCTTTCGAATTTAAAGAGCTTCGAGGCAACATTTTCATAAAGGCGATGAAGATAGTTTTGTCTAAGATGAATCGGGCCAACTTTGTTGGTGTTGATGTTGCTGTATATGGTTGTGTTTGTCGACACACGTATGGGTTGCCATATGTACATGAGATTGCATAGTACATAAAGGAAAGTCGCCAAATTCTCCTTGATTCTATACATCCGCATTGGTGTAAGATTGATATACTAATTACCTCAACCCAGTTAGGGCAACATTTGGATTGTACTGATGACTTGGGGATGTTTGTGTGATAGTTCAATGAGTATAATCTCACAAGAAAGTTACAGATGCTAAAGAAGTTGAGAGAGATAGCAGTGCCAGACAATTCACATATAATGCAATCGAAAGTGAAGACAACTGTGCTAGGTCGCCCACAAACGAAGATTGATACATCTACGTGGCATGAACCATCTGCATTCAAAATTTTATCTTCAGTGCAGGGTAGTAATTTCCCACCTTTAATTACAAGTACGATTGACACTCCGTTGTAATCCTGACAACTACAATCTCATAGGAGATTAAAAGAGAAAGTAAACCCAATATTTTAATAACAATGTAAATTATGATGTCTTTGTTTATTTAACATATTGTATTTTCTTGTTTATTTTATATGTATTTTGAACTCGTTTACCGACGAAACAAAGATTGATGTCATTCATTCGGGCATTTCCCACAGAGTTAAGGCTTTATATTGGATTAACTAAAGATGTAGCTGTTGACAAAAATTATGGATTCGAGGCAATTATTGGATTGCTAGGACATCCCAAAGATGATTTGGGAGAAATAAAAATGGGTTTGCTAAACGAGTTATAGAGTCATCTGTCACATTATGAACACATATATGACAATCATGAGCAAGTTGATGAGATGATCAAGCTACTATCATGCCTTGATGACTGCTCAGGATTTGTCTATTGGATGACCATGCTAGACTACGGACATTTCATAGCATCATGTTACGATATGGTCTTATATCACTTGAGTATGCAACGATATCTAACATTCCTATCACTTAGATCACGTCCGTTGTCTGCAGTTACCTGTCGAGAAATTTCTATCGGGTTTGTAAATAGAAATCATTTCATTCAAGTATTTGTTGTCGCCCATTCCATGATATTGTTATTCAAATTATTGTGAGCATTATGTAATGTTATCATATTTTTGTAGGTCTTTTTATTGTCGGGTCATCTTATTCCGCTTATAGCGACGAACTGGTATCGGTATCAAGATCCCATTGTAGCTGGATGGGAGCTTCCAACATATCAATCCTAGATACAATAATTTAGAGATGTTGTTAGTTCGGATGTTGCTACACAAGAGTTGCTAGATTTAGACAATTGATGTATTAAGTGATTGTAGTTTAACGGTTCTTTTTATAATAAAGATATGTTGTATTTAGTAGTACTTTCATGAGTTTCTTGGATTATTAAGTATGATAGTATACGGTTTTGAAAAAATCGGTGGAATATGCACTAAAAATAAGTAACTTACGAAGAAAATAAAAGAACCACTATTCAGTAAATTGGATCCACTTTCCTAAACTAGACTCAAAGCTTTCATGTCCTTTGCGGTAGACTTACAAGA
Source organism: Platanus orientalis (assembly GCA_025762735.1). NCBI lineage: Eukaryota > Viridiplantae > Streptophyta > Magnoliopsida > Proteales > Platanaceae > Platanus > Platanus orientalis. Next base: position 3,812 of record JAOXJP010164710.1, read on the forward strand.
ACTGATCAAATTTTGTAGTGTGTATTAAGAGACAAGGTTATATGGAGGGATAAGTCTTCTGCTCACAAGGCCATCATAGAATAAAGAGGGTAGTCCATATGTATAGCCCCCACCTTAACAGAAGAACATTGAACTGCTCACATTCTCATATAATCGTGGCAATTTTGGCACTGGGATACCTCTAGTAGAAGTCACCCCACCATGGCTCCAGGATGTGTCCGACATCTCATCGAACTTCATGAACTCTTGGGGCATTATGCTAAAAAAGAAACCATGTGCAAACCAAAATGATTAAAAAAAAGGGAATTCGGTCTGTGAGATTATAACTTGCAAACTTTGACATTTTCTATTCCCTTGGTGAGTATCATTTTTGTTTCAAGGGGGTTGCTCACTTTTAACGCCTAATGATTCAAGTGTCTCTTGCATGATCCGTAAGTTATCTCTAAGTGGCCTAGTCTCTTTCTGTGAAGTCCATTTGTAGACCCACAACTCATTTTCGGTGTAAGATAGGTTGTGATTAGGTGTGAGGTGAGGAAAATGCTCATAAATCAAACCTTCCAGTAGTGCGATGCACCCTGCCATCTATCTCACACTCACCCAACTAACGATAGAAATAGGTTAGGGTTGCAACACCCCACACATAGTCCTGCACTTTCCACAGTTTTGTTGGTAGCTTCAGCTATGCAATTGACATCCACGTAGAAGACTTGTTGATGAATAACGTATAACCCAATAAAAATAACAAGTGAGTCTTAGCTGCACACTCATTCTGACCCGGATCATTATAATCATTAACCTTTCAAAACAAAGTCCTCATCCACTCCAACTAAATAGACGTACCCAAACCGGCTTTTCCTTTGCATGCTAGGGTGACACTCCCAATTGGTAGACACTTAGCTGACTGCATCCCTCAATGATAGCTTCTCCTTGAAAATTGAGACAACCTGACCAACAACCGGAATCCCCAGTAGAGATGAGATGTAGTCTAAGGTAATCGTCATCTCCCCAAATGCCATGTGGAAAGTGTTAGTCTCTCGATACTATCTCTCCACAAATGCTAACACTAGTTCCTTGTTCACATACTTGTACGATGCTGAGATCAAGGGGTATAAGCTGGAAGTAGCGATCATTACTCGAAACATCTCGTTAGGAGGATTCTTAGTCTTAAACATTAATCTTTTGGGTGTGTGATAAGCATTTAAATGGTTTTCACTTATGCAATCAAAATAAACAGTGTTAATAACAATAATAAATATAAACATTGGAAATTAACGACGTTGAATAACAATAATAAATAAAAATAATCAATTTGTAATACATCTCGTCATTAGATTGCCGCAACAATGTGTGTCATGAAGCTCAATTATAATGTAGGGTATTCAGGAGCTCTAAGAACGAGAGCCTCATCAGCCTCAGCCTCTTCGGTGTATAAATAGGCCAATTTATCATCTACTTGATGAGACACTGATGGTTTTGATGCTTTGGTGGACTCTCTCGACCTTTGGCCAACATGATTTCGTCTAGCCAATGCCGTAGGTGGTACACGAGAGGTGCAGAAAGTGCTGACATCCATATTTGTCACAAACCGAATTGGCTGTCACAAAAAGATAGAAAAGGAACGACTCAACATTTTAGACACAAACAATGCAAAAGAGCGGGGGTTGAGACATTTTAGACACAAACAATACAAAAAGATAGAAAAGGACCTACAGGTTGAGAGCTAGGTCTATTCAGACCTGTAGGTCTGAACAGAGCTAGGCTTAAAAAATTAAATAAATAAAAAAATATAACAAATTTACCTGTGCAGCAAAAAGAGGGTGGTGGGGGGAAACCGGTAGGCAGAGGCTAGTTCGAAAAAGGGGGTGGCAGTAAGGAAGGCGCAGAGGCTGCAGATGAGGGGATTTTTGCGTGGTGGTAGCGGTGACTGGCGGTGGCTAACCTGTAGCAACGGTCCGTGGTGGTGGCGGTGGCGGTGGCCGAAGGCAGCAAGAGAGAGAAAGAGAGCAGAGAAGAAGAGAAGTGAGGAAGAAGAGAGAAGCGAGGAAAAAGAGTGGAGGGTTTTATACAACGGAAGAGAGAAGAGCGGAGGACGAGAGAATGGGGGTGTGGTGAGAAAATGAGAGGGAAATAAGGGGGATTTGGAAACAAGGGTATTTTAGGTAGGGGAGGAGGTGTGATGAGAAGAAAATGGGGGCTGGTGAGATGGCGAGTATGGTGAGAGCTTCCTAGGGAGAATAGATGGAGATCGATTGTGCTTGAATCAATTAATGTACCAATCAACCAGAATCCAGTACATGGATGCAATTTTATGCCATCTACGATTCCCTAATCAATTAATGTACCAACAACCTATTACTCCATTTTCAAATCAGTCGTAGGTAATGTGTTTTCAGTATCTCAAATAATTTATATTACTACTGGGAATCATCCACCTTACTCATGAAGGACCATATATGTATCACGTGTCTTCACCAGGTCAAAGCTGGATTAAACAGGTGCGCTTGGTGTAGGAGCAGAATTTCTGCCAATTTAAATCTCAAATTCAAATCGAAAGGAGGAATTACACTTTGCCGAGATCCATCAATATACTCCTCTCCCCTCTCCGAAAAGAAAGAAACAGCGAAGGCTTCCCTTGCAAATTCAGGAGGAGGAAGGAAAATAAAATGGCGGCAAAACAAATGGAAGAGATACAGAGGAAGTTATCGATGTTGAACTACCCAAGAGCAAATGCTCCTGCTCAGTCTCTCCTTTTCGCCGGCATGGAGAGATACGCGCTCCTCGAATGGCTCTTTTTCAGGTTCTTATCTTTGATCTCCCCTCCCAACGCCTTTTTTTTTTTTTTTTTTTCGAATCGAAAAATAATGCTGTTTTCTCGATTGTTCTCGTGAATTTAATTCAAGGTACTGAACGAAAATTTCATCTCGTGGAAACTTACGTCGATCGATTCATTATTTTTAGAATTATCCATCTCTTCTCTCTCTCTCTCTCTCTCTCTCTTTTAATGAAATTCCGAGAAATAATAATTGCTGCAATTTCTTCTTTTATTATTTTTTGAATGGAGGATGCATAAGGGTATACAAATATCAGTAATTCAGTATGGTTGTTTCCTTTCCTTTTTTTTTTTTTTTTTGTTGAATTATTTTTATTTTGTTATACTCTTACCTATATGTTGGAAAAGTTTGTTGAACGCTTCTTCAATCAATGAAAATAGTGGGGGAAAAAAAAATACTCGTTTATTTAGCTGCTACTTGTATCTATATTTATAATTGCATACAAATAGGACATGATTTACCTTGCTGGCCAAAATTTATAAACGGTGTATGAAAAAAACAAGTAATCCCTACTTTTTGTGGCACTTAACTAGCCTTGGGTTTCATTTAGAAAAGCTCTTCAGTCACCTATCGGATGCGATCATGAAACTCAAATGATATGTGCATTCTCTTAGCTTAAGGCTAATCCAAGCATAGTTTAAAAGGTTTTATTTAAACTTTGGCCATGCATCTTAAAAGTCACTACCAGATATCCACTTAGTGGTTTGGGCTGATTCTCCCTCGAGTAGTGCAGTAACCTACCCCACATCCTCTTTGATCTGGACCCTGTATGTAATCAGTAATCGACTCTTGTACTGGGCATGGTAAAAAAAAATCAGCCCAACTGGAAATGTATAAGTTTACAACTACCTGATGTATGGACTTTTGCCTTTACTATTGATCTTATTCAATTTTTTTAGCCAATCAAGCTTTCGTTCTAATCTGACAGTTTGGATCCCTGATACTTCTCTGATCAGAATGAGTTTTAGGCTATGCCCCATTCAGGGGTTGTTGTACTGATGAATATGTGGATGGAAAAGGTGTTGGATACAAGCTGTAGAGAGCAATGAATATCACCTTAAGGTTGTTTTTTCTCCTACTGGAGGGGGGGGGGGGGAGGGAAATATCACCTATGATTCTTTTGGTGTTATACCATTCAATATCGTATTAAATGTCCGAGGTGACCATTGCAATGGTTCTGATTGCCATGGAATGTTTTGACTGTTTGTTTGCTTTTCTAGGCTCTTGGGTGATAAGTCGCCCTTCTCACAACAAAGCTCACAAGGCGATGGCATGGATCCTGACGAAGAAACGGCCCGGATCCAATGTGAGGTTCTTCAGCTATCATTTTGTCCCCTGAATATTTCTATCACAATTAGGCAGCAGTTTAGTCATCTTGAAAAATGGAGATATGTAACTACTTTCAAATAGTGAACACTTATTCTTAAATTTATTCCCCTTTCTATGACAGTGTTACAAACTACTAATTAGTTGATTTGGACCATCTTGCAGTCACCTTGAACTAATGAATTTTGGTCGGTTAGTTTTGGGCCCAATGACTTATGCTGAGGTTGGGTGGGGCTGGGTTCAGGCCTAGAGTTAGAGTACTTAGTCTGGGTTAGACCTGAGCTCAGCCCAGCCTAGTCTAGCATGACCCAACTTATGCCCTTAGTATTTATCAGAATTGGCAGTTTTAAAACCAGTATACGACTTTGTCAAATTTCTCTTCCCATATCGTAGGTGCTTTTTTATTCAAGGATTTAATTGATCGACATACTTTTCTTCTCTGCATTGCACCCCAAAGCCCTTAGGTTAGTCCATTTAGATTTTCTAACCTACATATGCATTAGAAATGTGATATGAGCATCCATTTGATGGATTTTAAAGATTAACTGAGGCTATAACTGTCACCAGACAAGTTATTCTAGTTTAAGTTAAATAAGTATCAAAGAAATCTGTATTATCCTTTTGTTTGATGTCTTCCATTACTGATCTAGCTTTGGATTTCTCTTTTGACCTTAGACTTCAAATTTTCTTTAAAGATCATTTACCTCCTGTAGTTTCACAACCAGAGTAAGGTATGCTGTCTGAGTTGTTGTTAGACGTAACACTCTAGTTTAATGCCAATGCTTTTTCCAATAGTAGGAAAGCTGGTTTTGAGCCCGGGTATATGGTATGGCCCTCCACAAACTTTACCAACCAATTAAACTGGCATTTTCATACAATTTTTCAACCACTTAGCTACACACTTTACTAAGAACAGTATAATAAACATGCAAAGATTTCTTAAAAAAATAAAAAATAAAAAAATGCATAGTACATGGTTGTGGAGGCTAGGGGAAAGGTGTCCAAGCACATTACCAAACTATTTATTTTTCCCTGAACAAATAAAGAGGTGAGTTTTTTTGGGTCCAAGAAGTCATAGAATTTTGCTTCCTGCATCTTTTCTTGCTAGCTGTTTGAGTCCGCTCTCTCTATCTCATTCTTGGGCTTGCTGTTGTGTCCCATGTTCCTGAAAATTCTGGTCGGTAAATGTTTTACCATGTTCATTGGCATTGTAGTTAGTAGGAAAAAAAAATGGTATAGTTTTGCTAAATACAGATGGTTGACACATCACTTTGGAATATGGACCATCTAGTAGTTGGTAGTGTGAAACCCTTCTCTCCCATACGGTATTTATTTTATATAAAAATGGGTATATACAAAAATACCCTCAGGTACGTAATGCCCAATATACCCATATACTTACCCGCACATATATGTCTACACTCCCCCTCAAGCTTGGTGGTAGTTGTCAAAGAGACCCAGCTTGCGAACTAAAGAATGAAAGGAATCGCGGCTGAGACCTTTTGTAAACATATCAACAAGTTGATCTCTAGTCTTCACAAAAGGGGTATAGATGATACCAGCAAGAAGCTTATCCTTAATGAAATGACAATCAACTTCAATGTGCTTGGTACGATCACGTTGTACTGGGTTATGTGCGATGTTGATGGCAGCCTTATTATTACAATAGAGGCACATAGGTGAGGTGATATGAAATCCAAGTTAAAGAGAAGAAGATGTAACCACAAAAGCTCACAAACACTATGAGCCATAGAACGGAATTCGGCCTCGGCACTGAAGCGGGTCACAACAGACTGTTTCTTGCTCTTCTAAGTAACAAGATTATCACCAACAAAAGTACAATAACTCAATGTAGAACATCGATTAGTAACAGAACCGGCCCAATCAGTCCCTCAGTACACAAGCTGGACTGTCAAGAATATAGAAGTCCAACATCAGGATTGTTCTTTAGATATCGAAGAATACGATACACAACATCAAAATATACAGTAGTGGGGGCATGTATAAACTGTAAAATGCTGATACCTGTTTGGATCAATACCACATCATCTGTAAAACGATGATTGGGATCGATAGGTGTGTCAGTAGGCTTACAAGCTCTCATACTAGTCTCTGTCAGAAGGTCCAAAGTATACTTCCACTGAAAAATAAAAATGCCTTTTCTGGACCTGGCTACTTCAATACCCAAAAAATAGCGCAACTGTCCTAGATCTTTAATTTCAAACTCCTGTGCCAATCTTGTTTTTAGGTGAGAGATCTCCATAGGATCATTACCAGTGACTATAATGTTATCCACATAAACGATCAAGGCAGCAACATGATCACCATCGGTACGCTTGATGAATAAAGTATGATCAACCTAGCTTTGACAATATCCAAACTGAAGTACTGCAAGTTTGAAGCACTCGAACTAAGCCCTAAGAGATTGCTTGAGACCATAGAGTGCCTTCTTCAACCGACATACCTTCCCCTTAGAAGATGAAGGAAAGAAACCCAGTAGAAGCCTCATGTACACTTCCTAAACTAAATCACCATGTAAAAAAACATTTTTTACATTAAGCTAGAAGAGGCCAACCCTGGTTAGTAGCAACAGAGATCAACACTTGAATAGAATTTAAGCCACAAGTGCAAATGTCTCCTGATAATCAATCCCATAACTTTGAGTGTAGCCCTTGGCAACCAAACGAGCCTTATTGCGATCCACAAATCCATCAGGCTTCAACTTAACAGTGTATACCCACTTCCACCCAACAGGAACCTTGTTCCTAGGAAGATCAACAAGTTTTCAAGTACCATTCTTTTCAAGTACAACAATTTCCTTCTGCATAACGACCTTCCACTTTGGTTGTAGCAGGGCTTCTGCAACATTACGAGACACACACACAAAGGACAAAGCAAGTGCAAAACAACAATATGACAAGGATAAAGGTTGATAAGACACAAAATTTGTCAAATGATATTTCACACAAGATCTGACACCCTTTCGAACTGTAATAGGGAGGTTAGAGTCATCAGAGGAAGGAAACATCTTGGTGGGGTGCAAGAGGATCTTTTGTTGTAGTCACCTTTTTTCTTTCGTGAATAAACTTTAAGAACCTTCTCCCCCTCAGCACCAGTGCCTGAATAAAAAATAAAAGATGGAACATGAAGTGGGGTAGAAGAGGACTCCACTATGGAAAGCTCCCCCTGAGTAGAAGAATGAGGAGGATAAAAGAAAGGAATTGTCTCATGAAATGTAACATCCATAGACACAAACCTTTGTCTATTAGGAGGGTGATAACATTTATAACCCTTCTGACTAGTAACATACCCAAAAAAAATGTATTTTATAGATTTAGGATCAAGGTTGGACTTCTGGGATTTGTCAACATGCACATAAAAGATGCACCCAAAAACCTTTGGTGGAATATTAAACAAGGTAGGAGGTGAAGACAGGATATCAATAAGTGTCTTAAAGCCAAGAACTTTGGTAGGCATCCTATTAATGAGAAATGCAGCAGTCTGGACAACATCAGACCAAAAAGTGTTTGGCACATTCATGGTAAACCATAATAATGCATAAGACACTTTAAGTAAATGTCTATTTTTTATTTCTGTAACTCCATTTTGTTTAGGAGTGCTTGGGCAAGTGATTTTGTGGACAATTCCTAACTGATCAAGAAATGATGAAAAAGAATGAGACATATACTCTCCTCCATTATTAGAACGTATGATCTTAATCCTTTTTTTTAAAAATTGGGTCTCAACCATTCTTTGAAAAGAAACAAATGTAATGAAAACATCACTTTTTGATTTCAATAAATATATCTAAGTAGCTTGAGAATAATCATCAACATAAGTAACAAAATATTTAAACTCAGATAAAAAAACAATAAAGGAAAGACCCCACACATCAGAGTGAACAACATAAAAAGAATGCACTTTTATTCAAACGAACTGGATAAGAGGTTCGACAATGTTTTGTATACTCGCAAGGTGCACAATAAGACTAGAACTAGAAAATAATTGTGGAAACAATCTTTATAAAGTAGAAAGAGAAGTGTGGCCCAAACGATTGTGCCATTGGGATAGTTGTTGAGAATTAGTATTGCAATCCTTTATTGTTGGAGTTAGAAGCTGTTGAACTAGTAATGCTGAATGAGAGGGAACATCCAAGATGTATAATCCATTGTCCTCAATGCTCCCTACTAGTTGGAATTTGTGGGAGAGAAAAAAAGGAGAAAGAGAAGAAGAAAGAGAAAAATATGAGAGAAACGTAGGGAGAGTCTTGTGTTCTCTCCCAGACGATATTGCTCTTTATTATATATTAAGGTACAACAAGATATAAAATACCATTATACCCTCACACATGCACACTACATATACGTCTACACTCCCCCTCAAGTTGGGGCGATAGACATCAAAGAGTCTTAGCTTGCGAGTCAAAGACAAAAACAAATCACGACCAAGATCTTTTGTGAAGATGTTTGCAAGTTGATCCTCAGTCTGTATAAACGGTAGACAAATGACACCGGTAAAGGGTTTTTTTCGGATAAAATGACGATCAACTTCAATATGTTTGGTGCGATCATGCTGTACCGGATTATGAGCAATGCTAATGACAGCCTTATTATCACAGTAAAGGCGTATAGGAGAAGTGACGGGAAAACCAAGCTCAAAGAGAAGAAGACGCAGCCATAAAAGTTCACAAACACCATGAGCTATCGAACGGAACTCGGCTTCAACACTAGAACAGGCAACAATAGATTGTTTCTTGCTTCACCAAGTAACGAGATTACCACCAACAAAAGTGCAGTAGCCAGAGGTTGAGCGATGATCAGTGAGAGAACCAGCCCAAT
>JAOXJP010164721.1:0-12806 GCA_025762735.1 Platanus orientalis
TTTGGAGTTGTCACTTCACCCCCCAAAAAGTGAATTGATTCCCCCCATCTGTCTCGGCTCCCGAGCGTCGCAGAGGGATGCGGCACAGAGGATATTGCCCCCACACAAGGGGGGGGGGATCAACTCAGTTTTTGAGATGTCACATCACCTCCAAAAAGAGCTTGACATGATTCTAGTTATTTGTAACTTTTTTTTTAAAGACAGAAAATGCTTGATGAATGAAAATTAATTTAACTTCTTTTTCTTGTCTATGTAAAATATGTACTGGGTATTTATTAATTTATTATATCATCCGCCTTTAACCTATATCTACTTACCATGAAACCCTTTTTCAGTCATCGTGTCATACATCGATTGTTACTAGCCTGATATCCCTCTAGTTAATCTAGATGAATCAAACCCAATCACTAGGCTATAAAAGGACTGTTTAGGAAGCAAATATAGGCATATCTATTTTCGTATTAGTTTTATTTAAGGAGAATGGTTGTCTGTGTTGACACAGGCCTATGTAGGCATGCCATCGATTTTCACATTATGTGCTTTTGAATTTGGTGTCTCCTTTTTACACCTGAACACTTTTTTGAACCCTAAACACAATATGTGTCAACTCATAATTCGCCATAATAACTACAGACACTTTATCATCACAGAACATTTTCTTCCTTTATTTAATTGAATATTAGATCAAATTCAAATATCTTGTGGATATTTACAAAATCAATAAGGGCCTAGGAACTATAAAGATGGAAGATGATTGGTGTAGTTCAACTAGGGCAGGGGATCCTACTGGGGAGCTTTCAACTAAGATTTCAGCTTCTTTCATGCTAAATGGGAATGGGAGATGAAAAATGGGTTAGGGTTAGGGTTAAGGTATTCATATGTTATATTCTATGTAACATGGCTTACAATATTATAATTTGAATATTAGTTATGTATCAATTGGGTCAGCTTAGTTAGAAACCTGCAGCCTGAAAAATAGATGGGCTAGGCCAAGCAAACTTCAGGTTAGGCTGAGTTTGGACCCAGATTTTAGTCCTGAAATTTTATTCGGGCTGAGTTTGGGCATACTCATTTTCAGCCCAAACTTAGCCCCGCCCAGCCTGATGTAGTGATCAAATATAGTCCCATCCAGCCTAGCCTGCAATATATATAAAATATAGTTCGGCCTAGCCTAACCCGAAATCGGTATCGCTTAGCCTAATAAATATAAGGTAGTTTTGGACCCAAATTTAACTAATTAAGCATATTTTCAAAGTATTTATGGGTAATTATGGATCCATTATCATCCCAAATTAAAAAAATAAATTTAAGTTCGGGTGACCCAAACTCAGCCTGAAGCCCATGATTTTAAAACATGTTGAGTACGATCTAACTACCTGGGGCCAAGTTCAAGTTTGGTCTAAGTTCTTGCCCATGCTACTAAGTTTGGGCTGACCTCGGCCCGGCTCAGCCCGGCCTGATTGACAGCACTAATTAGTTATAGTGGACTGAACCAAAATAGAAACATTGTACTAAGCCCAATTAATTGCTAATTGAAATACATTTACGTTCAATTGCTAATTGGGATAATCTATCCTTATTAGACACCGAACCACATTTCAAGTAACTCTTCTATTAGACAAAGATTCATACATTAATTCCAAATATATATATATATATATATATATATATATATATATGCAAGTAGCATAAAGTGGTCTACCAAAGAAGGAAATTTCTTAATCCAGTCTGGCCAAAAGCCAGAATCATGATGTCAGGATCCGGGTACTCGGCTAAATAGGGAAAACAATTATGTGAAAACAAATCTTGTGAGAACTGTGCAAACGGCACCAGGGTGCAGACACATCAGTGCCGACCCAAAAAGTATAAATCACTTTTTGCTACTGTTGCATCAGCCCCTCTGGTGCTGTTTGCACAGTTCTCACGAAAATGGTTTGCACATAATCCGAGCCCAGCTAAATATACATGTGCCTCACAAATATTTCAAAACAATGGAATATTCTTCCTCTGAATTAGAATTGTTGTACCCTCTGAAAGATACTTCATTTTTAACATTCAAATTCTAATTTCAATCTAGAATTTGACTAAACTTTTTTCTATATCATTCGGGCTGGAATTAGGTACGGAAATCAGTTTTTCCTGATGTATTAGAATGACATCAAAGGGCTAACACATCAGTGCTGAAAAGTGACTCACTTTTTGGGGATGCTAATCACTTTTCAATGCTGATTTGTCCACCCCCCTGATACCATTCTAATACATCAGGAAAAGCTGATTTCTGTACCTAATCTTTTCCATGATTGAACGGCATGGACAATTTGGAAGTCAACGTATAGGTCACACAAAATGAGAGTTCTACATTGATGGCCCTCGTTGGCTATTATTCTCACATGCTCAGGCAAGAACTCAAATTCCCACAAAAATTAATCCTAATCAAATGACTATTTACTACTCTCTGTTCCCGAAGCAACTCATCCATCTTTTCCAGCATTAGATCCATCATGTATTTAACTACAACGGTCTCTCTTGAAAATATCAAGACTAAAAGCATAAACAGGGACATAGTTCAGCCCCAACTTATGACAGCATTCGTGAATGCGGATGAGAGATGGAAACCTAGCTCTGTGACCAGCGGCTTATCTTTGATTCTCATTCATAGTAAAGGCAATGTGGTTAGCGGTGGTATCCAATGAGATCACCATTAAAAAATGCATTTGCAAGATATTATATAATTGTTGAACATAATGTGTTAAATTAAAGTTTCAATGTATTTTAAATTCAGTTTTAAAAATGTTTAGTTGGGTTTTTGGGTGGAGGCATTGACTTGAAAAGTTTAGTCTCACATAACTAATAAAAGAAAAGAGTGTTGTTCATCAATGTGCACCAACAAGTGATTATACATCATATTGGGGTATGGTCGAGAAGAGAGATGAAAAGCTTTTATTTGAGTGGTTCGAAAGATTTTAAAACAAGGTGGAGATTGTTGTGTTTGTATCTTGAATCCCATCCCACTACAATTAATTGGAATCCGATCTTAGATCCGACCTGGTTTGGTTCACCGAATTAGAAATTTTTTGGATCACAAGTTTTTGATTTTCAATTGAGACTAGGATTTGGGGTTTGACTGATATATATAGTCCAATTGGCAGGTTTTTTGGGAGACCTTTTTTAATTATAATTTTCATCATAGTGTAAGTTTATTGATTGTCTTGGCCCATAGATGTAGGCAATGTTGTGGAACCATATAAAATTCTCTTGTGCAGTGGAATTGTTCTTTTTTGGTGTTTTTTGTTTACTTTACATTGCCATCAACCCATGTTCGATCTCTTTATCATAACAAAGAGAATGGTATTTAGAGGTGGACATTGACTCGTGTCTCTTGGGAATCACTCACACATGTAGCCATGTAGTGAGGTTGTTAGCACAAATTTTAATCAACACAAGTATGAATGCTCTGCAATGCACTTAATCACTAATTCAGTCAACTAGTGATTTTATGTGAATTTAATCGCATTAGAATAGTCATGATGAAACCGACGTCAATAGTGACACGTGACAAAGTGACTCACATGAGTAATAAGTCATTCCTACAAGTAAAATTTCTAGCAAGCAACACATGGTACTAAAGTCAACTCATGTGGTGTAAAACTCATCCACGCAAGTAGAACCACCAAAAGGTGATAGGTGGCATATTACTTATCCAAATGAAATTTTCATAAATCTTCTAAAGCTTCAAAAAAACGCTATACAACATCAAACATGTGGTAGAAAGGCAAAATAAAACCCATAGCTCATGTGCAGCCAGACACTTAAATCAACTCATGTGAGTAGGAATTGATCTGTGCGAGTAAAACAATGCAGAATGGTAGATATATTGACACATGCCATTTTGTATACCCCCGCAAATAAATGATATGTATCCAATGCTCAAAAAAAGTTCTAGAAAAAGTAGAGTTCATCTCAAACACTCTAGCTCCTCAACATATTCTGAAATATGTTCATATAGATAAAGATCAAGAGTGTAGAATAGAATCTATCACTTGAAGCTTATCCAAATCAAGTTCCAAGAACAATAAAGTTACAATTTCTTCCTGTGGGAGCTAAAATGAAGAGACGTGCACTCAAGGCAGCCCAGTTTTATTGGTGGAAACTAATTCAAGGATGTGGACATACAACAGGTAGTTACACATAGGTAGTTACACATACAGGTCAAACCCTAAAGACCAAAAAAAGGAAGAGATCATATGAAGAATCCTAAAAAGATTCTACCAACTAAAGTACTTTTCATATAAAGGAATATTTTCATATCTTAAGGACTGGATATCAAATCCAAAAGTCTTAAATGAAAAACTCCAACTGTTGAGTCTCCTATTCATTTTCTAAAGTTCTAAGTCCTATATGACAAACTAAAGGATCTTGCAACTGATTGATAGTAACAATCGAAAGAGAGAAAGATGAGCTCAGCAAGGTGATACATGCCTTATATATACATGATTGCTCCAAACAAGCATGTCATACTGAAGATGTCCTTTCATTATTTCTTTTTTCTTTTTTCATTGCACATGTGACAAAAGACATCAATGAAATACATCTTTTGTTTTATATATTCATGTCTTGTTTTACATCATGTCTATATAGCCTTGATTAGAGGTTTACTCCTCCCACATGGAATGAAATGTAATTAGCAGATTTAATAGCCCAAATTTGGAGAAATAGATCTCACACATAAAATAATAAATCATTCAAAAATATGAAGAGGTAATTTATAAACTCATTTCCGTACAACAAATTTGATGTGTACAGGGGTGCACCGGCAAGGCTGCTTGAAGTGCATTTTACACTTCGCACCTATGCATCATCATTTAAGGGTCACAAGGGGGTTGTTAAGAGCCCAAATTGCCCACTATTAGTAGACTGCTGGCATACATATAATGGACCACGTGTTTGAAATCCATCATGTAAATCCCAAAAGTTTTATGGCATGTACCCTTCTTAGAACTCACAAGATTCATTAAACTCAGACAAGTTACATACACTTTACCTATGTGGATGTGACTGAAAAGAGATATGATGGGACAACGCTCGTCATTTTGTTTCTGTACTAAGAACCCATGAGAGGGCTTGTTAATATAGAACAGAGAGAGGATAAGATATGAAAGAGATAAAAGGACAGGTATTGGAGCAGCTCTCGTGAAACTTCTTTTGGAAGGGACGAATCCCACTAGTAACGAAATTCAAAGACTCAAAGGAATCCTCAAAAAATGGGAAGGGATACATAAGACGTACTTTGTAATCTGTCACTCTTTCTTGCTGTTTGGATCGTGTGTAACACCATTTTGATCCATGGTGATACTTGGATCAGTGGTAATTCTTTGAGGGAGAACTTTTGGATCCTTGTATTATGCCACCATGATCGGTGGGTTCTTTTTGGGAGAGAACTCTTTGGATTGATGAGTGGTTTCCCTTGTCTTCTTGACTGGGAAAGGTTGAAATCCATTTGCAAGCATGAATAATTTGATTAATAATGTTGAATTTCAAATATTTAAATGAGTTTTAAATACCCAAACATAATGTCTGACAATGGTACAGGAAAGTCCATTTGTCTCTGTTAGACAATGCAATCCCATTGAGAGATAAGAGTTGAATTTGAACTTGGTATTATCCCAACGTTAGCATGGAAAAATTTAGTTGAGGATCTCTACTATATTAAAGAGACATGATAACAACACTTTCTTGTCTCAAATCAGCTGGACAAGGACTACAATTAACCTGATCCCTTAATTGGGTATGTAGGCAGCTTGTTGAAAAGGTTCAACACTAAGTACCTTAAATTGTACCAACTGATTGTGTGATTATTGAGTTTGATTAACTAAACTAATTTAAAAAGCATATTAAAATATTTGAGTACAAAAAAACTCAACAACATTATCGAGACCAACTTTTGGAATAAAATATCTCTGATTCCATTTTTCACAGGAATGAAACCAAATAGTTTGTGTGCAATTCATTGAGTTATATCCACTAGCACTGATGTGAACTTGTGTTGTGACCTGGTGGTAGAAGTACAACGTCAATCCAAGCCAATGGGATGGATTGATGAATAATGATGTTTGGGAAAGCTCCTATCAACACTAAGCAAACTATTCATCTAATTGTCAACAAGGGGAAGCTCCTATCAAACGGTTGAGAGGGATGAAGCCACCTCACATGTAAGGCTTCTCTTCTTCATGAAGTGAAGATGATCTTTATCTAATAAGGTTTATCCACAATCCCCTCAGGCAATGCCTCGGATTTCAAGACAAAGAAACTAAAAAAATAAACCTGCTGCATAGAGGAAAGAAAGTGAGGATATGTAACTTCCTCTTATCATTATTAGAGATGGAAAAGGATCACGTCAAATCCGGATCTTATCACGAGACCAATATTGGTTGTAGGGCTTTCAATGAGCCCAGCTACCTCGTCTCTTCTTGAAACGAGCTTGAGCCTTGTTTGATGCTTGTAG
Organism: Platanus orientalis; assembly: GCA_025762735.1. Taxonomy (NCBI): domain Eukaryota; kingdom Viridiplantae; phylum Streptophyta; class Magnoliopsida; order Proteales; family Platanaceae; genus Platanus; species Platanus orientalis. Next base: position 6,503 of record JAOXJP010164721.1, read on the forward strand.
GGCTAAGCCCAGGCCTCTAATTGAGCTCATTTAACTAAGTGAGCTTGAGCTGAGCCGCACTAAGCTCAGCTTGCTAAAAGATCGGCTCATTAAGAGTCATATATATATAACAACAACAACAATAAACCTTATCCCAACTACTTGAGATTGGCTACAAATCTTGTTCCCAGCCCATTTTCACCAGACATGGGACATGGGAGGGGACCTACCAAGCCAATTATGGCCGGAGGCCAGGCACAGCACCCTAAAGTCAAGCAGGGCTTGCCCGGCTAGTCAATGTCACCTCTACTACCATCTCAGCTGCCACATACATATCAAAATTGTATCTTAATAGGATTTCAAGTCAGTAGCATTTAACTGTTAAAATAAACCCCTGCTTTTTCTTTTTCTTTTTCTTTTTTCTTTTTCTTTACAGATGTAAAAACATCAAGAGATGGTGGTGTTAAGAGGGGAACATGGGAGGAGTCCAATACAGGGTCGGGTATAAAATATCTGTAGATTAGAGCTCTAAATAGGTGGCTAATCTATCTAGAGGCTTGCTAACGGGCTCGGATTATGTGCAAATGAAACTCGTGAGAACTGTGCAAACGGCATCAGAGAGGCTGATGCATCAGTACCGAAAAGTGATTTTCACCTTTTGAGCGACACTTATCACTTTTGGTGCTGATGTGTCCACACCGTGATGCCGATTTCACAGTTCTCATTAGATTCCTTTTGACCTAATTTTTTTCCGTTGCTAACAGATCTAATGTTTTTATTTCCTTTCTTGATTAAAAGTTTGTACTTTCGACAGCTAGTGTAATTAAGAGAGGACCGCCCACTACACAGTTGCTATCATCTAATATGGCCAGGTGAATTAAAACACATGTCCAATCCAAAGGGCTGCCTATTTAATGGGTGGTTTGGTTGGTCTTGTCATTCCTTCACGTTGTTGGCATTTATATAGCAGAGGAGTCTTTCAATTTAAGACTGCATAATTAGAACACATTTTTCCACACATGTAATAGCATCTTGGGTCTACGGCTACAGGACCCACCATAATGACCCTCAAGTGCCATGCTTGGGCATGTGTTACATTCATAGACGATTGGGACCCAAAACCAAATGGATCCCACCCAAGCAAGTGTCTAAACTAGAACTGAATAATTTAATGATCAATTTTGTAATTGTTTTTGATTTTTTTGAATTTCAATATATCTTTCCCAATGTCCAAATAAATATTACTACACGCTAATCATGTTGATTTGTGGCATAGGCAATCTCTTAGAAAGGATGAGTCCTATGTTGACTCTAAATAATCTATACATTAGACTGGCATCGAACTATGCCATTGCATGAGGCATTGTACAAGGTCTTGTTGCACCAAATGCAAGAACAGGTTAATTTGCAGGCAATTAAAATTTTGTAAATTGCAAATAAGGGCATACACCCTCATGAATGTGCAAAAAAATCCTAGGGAGTCATACATGGGTCTTAAATCTAAAAAGTAAGTCCACTTGTAGGGACAAACCAATGGGCTAGGTATGGGTTTGGAAACAGTATCCCTAGACCACCAAGCCCGGTCCTCATCTCATAAATAGGCCCAATGCTCATATAGTGCCTATATGGCATCCCATGAAGGAATATTTAAGTCTATTAGACCAAAAGGACAGGAATATTCAATCGACCCCAATTTGGGGAATGGAAGGATCTCAACACAATGTCTATAAATACTCTTTCATGAGTCCGGATCCTCAACAATAAAAGTCATCTTTCATCACATTACAGAGCGACCTTTTGAAAGACTTCGAGCAAGAGAGTGCTGGAGACAATATGAAGCCTCACGTGTAGAACATTTCAAAGATCTTCCATTCACCAAAGTGTCAAGGCAATCATTATGTTCTCTCTATTGACAATAAATTCGTCAAAGAGAAGAAGACTTATCACACTATCATAAATACACCATAAATTTGTCCTAAAGTGAAAGATCATTGAAGCTTTTCCAGATCAAGTACGGAACCCGAGAAAGAAGATTACACAACCACATTCAAGTATAATGAAAATTCAAGTCCAAGAAATATGTTGCCTTTCCCATGGTCTTTCTTGACGAGAATTAGAGGTTTTCCCTTTGTGGAGGAGTGTAAAAGCAAAGAGATTATACTCCATTCATAAATATAAAAGAATTCATTTATTAAATTTGTTACATAATTTTTGGGCTTCAAGTTTTTGTACATTGTTTCTATTGAGAAATATTTAGCATGATTAGTGGGATAGTCCTTCCTCTCTTCTTTGAAATCAACACTAAACTTCTACACACAAGGATCATTTGCATCAATTAAAAGCTCTAAAATTGTTATTGATATTGTTGTGATGGAAGGCAAGAAGAAGGCCTTGAGTAGCTTTGACTTGTCCACCACCATCTTTACTTTCAATCACAAGCACCTAGTAACTTGCACCATGATGAAGCATGGGAACTCACATTTGGTTGGTGATAGAAAAATGCATTCTCTAAAAGTAATCATATAAATTTGACATCCAACAGAAAAGAAACTCTCCCAACCAAGGTCATGTGCCATAGTCTTGGTGTTTGATGTGCAATCCAGCACTGGCTCTAGTTCTAGATCCCATTTTGGATCTCCATATAAAGAAATTTCTTAAGTTCTCACTCTTACTTTATTGTGATCAATAATGATGATGGGGACCATGAAGAGGAACAGCTTGCCAAGATGTCCACTATCAACTCCAAGTTAACAATGGTGGTTGAATAAAAGAACCTTCAAATCACCAACGTGATGAACGGACTAGAGTTACAAAATGATCCTTCCAGATCAAGCCTCAATCTTTCACTCACCTGAATTTACTCCACAAGTGGATCCTCATAATATAAAATGACAAGAGAAAACTATCTCACGATTCGCAACATGCAACATGAGATATCCATCAGGTTTCCATTGCCTCTCTTTATACAATAACTATAGAATTCGATCATAGATATGTTTCGTGCTCAGTATGAAGGCGCATCAAAATCCTCCCTTACGTATTCCTATCCATACAATCAGTATATTAAGGAAATGTGCATGCCAATGGAATATCAACCCCTTAATTTTCAACAGTTGAATGGAAGGGACAACCCAAAACAATTACTTATTGAAACATACAATAATGTTGGTATTTTTGTGATTTAATAGTGAAATAGCCAATTTATTCATTGCATGAACATGCATTCAATTGGTACATAGATTTGGAATCTAGTTCTATCAATAGTTGAGACCAAATGGAGAAAGAATTCCTAAATTACTTCTGTAGTTCTCATCAAATGATGAGTATGGGGGAACTTGCCACTACTTGACAAAGGAATGATGAGCCCATGATTGAGAATATCAATATTTGGATAGACACTGCCATTAGTTGCAAGGACCACATTTTGAAGCATCGACAATTGGCATGTATATCCAAGAAATGCATTGGAGTTTGCACTACATCCTTAAAGAGATAAAACCCAATACTTTGAAAGAGCTGTCTACAAATGGTCATGACATGGAGTATAGTATAACTGTCCATGAAAATACAAGACAAGGACATTCACTGAAGAAAAAAAAGAAATTATACAAAGAAAGATGGGGTTTTGACTAAGCCTATCTAAATCTCTAGCTAGAAAAAGAAAGAAGAAACAACAACCAATACAATCCAAGACAAAGGAAATGCCAAAATTACCCTTAGAGAGCTTGGGGTAAAGGAGTGCCCTTTTTCAGATTTCGATGTCATTACTTGATGAGTAGAAAGAGAACCAAAAAGATAGGGTTTGGCCCATCCCTAAGCAATGAGAGGTTCCAAAAACGTGCCTAGCAAGAGATGGGATTTGTATTTATAGTGAAAGGGATTAGGACAAGTTTGACATTATTTTAAAAGATAGATGGCAAAGTTATAAATAAAAAGTCTTTTAAGAGTGTAGTCATTTTAGCATTAGATCCTATGCATGTAAGTACGTATAAATGTGCACTTCTTCAATTCACTTGGGGCATCCAATCTCAATTGTATTGGGAATCATGCATGTTACAAGATGAGGGAGCTACTGAATGAGTGTGACCAAACTTAAATATAATTTGATAGCCCCAACCATTCTAAGTGTAATTGTGCAATTGGTTCATCCACACAATTTTTGTGTACAATGAACATACAAAATAGAAAGAAAAAAATATTTCAAGATAAACTCTTTATTGGTACTTGAAATTGACTTGATCATAGGTTTGATTTTTGGGGTCCAAGGCCAATATTCAATGCTTTAGACTTTTAGGACCTCTAGTCGATCAGAATGCTCCACTTGACAATTGGGTGGGTAGATGTTTTTGGCATTTGAAATATGCCATTTTATGGGCTCTACATCAACAAAACATTAATACCCATAGATGGTGGGTTTATGGATGAAATTGGTGTCATTACTATGTATCCTAGGGTTTAGAACCATGCTAGAAATTCTCATCGTTTTTGTTTGCTCACTGGTCAAGTGAGAAATGATGGCATCCCAAGATATCATCTTGAAAGAAATATCACACAAAACCCTGTTTTCCTTTCGACAAATGGCTAATCTCATGATCCTAGGGTGAATTTTGAAGTCCCAAGGATTTTTAAGTTTCAAATGAATCAATGATCTCAAGTTGATAATTGACATGGAGACCTTATCTATTTTAGCTAGCTTTTGATTTAAAGCCCTAGGATCAAGTATTATCACAACCACTGGGGAAAATAACAGCTTCTAGCCCTATGTAGTTTTATAAGTTTGAAGTTTGACTACTACGAATGAAATGAATTGGTTGGTTTTCATTTTTTGTTGGGAGTGAAGACTGATATGCGTGAAAGGAGCCTAGGATGCTACAGAAGAAAAAGGCAAACAAAAAGTCCCAGACCGAGCCAAAATTTGATGGCTTGGTCCAAGCTGGCTTAAGTCAAAAAATGATGGCTCGATCAAGCTGGCTCAAACCAGATTTTGGTGGCTCAGTCTAGGGTTTTGGAAGCAAAATGTTTTATACATATTTGGAAAGTGTGTCTTTGAATAAGATTTTACCATAGGTCGACTTCTAACTTTTATATAAGGTCTCTAATGTTATTTAGGGTTGTAAGATGAGGTTTGTGACTAAGAGAAAAGGGTTTCTCTAGGGTTTTATTGTTGAAGTGGTGTTTCAAGGTGAGAGAATGGGTTCTTCCTCAGGTTATGAAAGAAGATGTTAGAGGAAAGGTCTTTACTTAAGGTTTTGGGGTATGATAGAGTGTGAGAGAGAGGGTGATAAAAAATGCCTACAATCTTCCATTATGATGAAATTTTTTCTATGTGGCTTTGTGGTTTTTTCTTGATTTTGGAGTTTTCCACGTAAACCTTTGTGTTGGGTTTTTTGTGTTTTTGCTTATTTATTCAACATTTATTATTGCATCCCAATGAACTTGCATCAAGAGTGTTACGATCCTGAAAAGTGGTATCACAAATTAGGTTTGGAAGGAAGGTAGGTTCCTCATTGAGAAGCAAAGAGGTAATTACAGATTTACATTTAGTGGTTCATTATAAGCCAAGGTTTGTAATTTTGGAAGAGTTCTTGATTCGAGTGAAAGCAATGGGAAAAATGGGAGCAACAAGAGAAGATTACACAAGGTTCACTATTGAAAAGTTTGATGGCAGGAATTTTACATATTAGAAGATGCAAATAGAAGATGTACTCTATTAGAAAAATCTCCATTAGCCACTTGGAGGGAAAGCAAAAAAACCTACAACGATGTCAGATGCTAATTAAGAGATTCTTAATAGAAGATACCTAAGTATGATCCATCTTTATCTGTCATCTCTGATTTCTTTTAATATGTAACACCTCACACATGTTTACACACACTTAATATGATTTAGAATACATATTCAATGACTAATAAACTCGATTAGCTTTAGAGAAAAACTTATACAAACTTAGAATGAATTGGTGAGCAAACTATACATCATTAGAAAGATCTTAAAGTTTAGTCTCCAATGAAATAAACGGTGAGTGAATCGGATTTTTCTAGAGAAAAATATGAGTGTTATAGTGTGAAGAGGAAAAAATTAGAAAATTGGGTCAAGCCCTATCAATCAAGCAATAGCCCGATTGATCGGGGTAGGAAGGCCTGATCGATTGGGGGAAGCCCGATTGATCGAGGTGGGGTATCTCGGTCAATTGGGAATTCCTCTGATCGATCGAGGAAGCACAGACAATTTATGAATTTTGAAAATTTTATATTCTTTCGACTTAGAAGTTTTCAAATTTGATTGGGACTCTTTTAGGGTTTATATAAGTGATGAAACTCCTGT
>JAOXJP010164732.1:0-12806 GCA_025762735.1 Platanus orientalis
TATATATATATATATATATATATATATATATATATGGTACTTTTGTCATAAAAATTATTTGAAAGGTTTCACTAAACTTAAAAAATACCCAACTATTTTTAAACATTTAAAAAATTCTATCAAATGCAATAATTAAGATAATTACAATACATTTCTAGGCACATAGTAAATTATGCATATATGAATGTGTCACATAGCTTGAACTTTCCCTTAGTCCAAATATATCAAAGTTGTCGAAGTGCATACTAACCGCAGTTTTGAATTAAGAACCCCATTTCGACTAAACTAGACATATCGAACACACAATTTACTTTATTAGTGTTCAAACATAACCATCACATTTATGGCATTGTACTATTATCCTATTTAGTAAGTGCTCTAATAGACAAACCTAAGATCTCATATAGAAAGCGGCCTCCCTTCCACCCTTACATAAGTGAATTTATCTGAAATATATCTATATAACTTACACTTTTCTATAAAAACATAAACTCATTAAGAGTATTAATTCTCATCATTTTTTATCCATACAGACATGCACTAACTGTCGATGGATTAGAGATATTAGTATATCTCTGTTTAGTGCATATAGTTGGTTTTTGTGACTTTTTTTTCCTTCTATTAAACTTGAATGCAGATTAGGTTTTCATCATAGTCAACTTAGTTTATAGGCTTTAATCCCTATCCCATGGATGACTTACAAATTATATCCCTAACAAGACCCTTTATAAAAAGGTCAAGTAGATTTTTTATCGATCGAACATATTCTAATGTGATTACTCCATCTTTCAGAAGTTATCTCACTTATGAATGCCTTACACTAATATGTCTTGATTTCCACTATATGTAGCATTGTACATTCTTAATAGCGTAGCATCATTATCACAATGCAAATAAATGACAAGTATTAGTTTAAACCATAACGGTACCTCATAAAGTAAATTTATTGATCATTCTACCTCTTTGTTAACCACAAATGTAATAAATTATTAAATTCTAATTCCATAATAGAATGAGCTATGTAAACTTGTTTCTTAGATCCCTAAGATACTATGGTGACACCTATGGTAAATATCCAGCCACTAGTTGAATCATTTAAACTAGATATCCAACTAGCATCTATATATTCTTCAAGTACATATGGCTATTTTTGATAACTCAAATCATAATTTATTGTTTTCTTTAAATATCTAAATACTTTATCAATAGAATTTAAATGTCAATATCCAATATTATAAGTAAATCTATTAAACTCATCAATAACATAATCTATATCTGGTCTTATATAATGTATAGTATACATGAAGCTACCAATGATACTAGCATATTTCAATTGATTTATACACCTTCTATCATTTTTTTTTTGAAAGCTTTATACTATGATCAAATGGTGTAGATATAGGTTTATAGTCAAAACATTCAAAGTTTCTACAAAAAGATTTAATGCAATGAGAATGTGTAATAACAATTTCATTACTATTTCTTATTAGTTTAATTCCTAAAATAACATTTGAATTACTCATATCTTGTATAGCAAAACAATATGACAAATATATTTTAGTATCAATAACTATACCAAGAGTTGTACCAAAAATTAACATGTCATCAACATATAGTCAAATAATTATAGTTCTATTATCAACAAATTTTGAGTAAACACATTTATTTGCTTTATTTACTCTAAATCCATAAGATTGGATTACTTAATCAAAATTTTCATGTCATTGTTTAGGTGTTTGTTTTAAACTATATAGTGATTTAATTAGTTTACATAATTTATGTTCTTAATTAGCCATAACAAAACCTCAGGTTGTTTCATGTAAATTTCTTTATTTAAGTCTCTATTTAAAAATGTAGTTTTAACATCCATTTGATGTACTACTAGATCATAAATTGTGGTTAATATAACAAATAATCTAATAATAGTTATTCTAGCTACTGGGATAAATGTATCAAAATAATCAACTCTTTTATTTGTCCAAATCCTTTGGCTACTAGTTTAGCTTAAAATTTTCAATTGAGTCATCCACTTAATTTTCTTTTAAATATTCATTTACAATCTATTGGTTAACATCCTGGAGGTAAGTCAATTGTTTTTCATGTTTGATTTGTCATTATAGAATTCATTTCATCACTTTTTACTTTTTTTTCAAAATGAAACATTTATAGCACTCATAGCATCCCTATATGTTTTAGACTCTTCATCTATATATAAAATCATTACAGAATTTGTAATATCATTTCTATCATGTTCTACTAAATAAAAATAAAAATAAAAATATTTTCCTAAGTGCTTGTCAAAAGTTACATGTTTTATTTCTCCAGAATCAAACCACCATTCACCATCATGTCCCATCGCATTTACCTCTGAAATAACAGCAACTAGGGCTTCTTCGATCACATGAACTTGAGACATACATTTCTTATTGTAAAAAGATCTTTTTATTTGTTTTCCTCTTTCTTTTAAGTATAGTAGGCAATTCTTCTCGAAGTGTCCAACCTTGTTGCAGTAGAAAGCATGTTTTCTTATTCTTGTACTTCTACTTGAATCCTTATTTAGAGTTAATTCCATTTTTTTGTCTTAGATTGATTTAGTCTTTCTTCAATCACGTTTTCCTTTACAATATATTTTGGTTGATCATCATTATTTTTCACATAATCGAAATTGTTCTATCATTTGAAGATTTTGAACAAGTTCTTCTAGAGATAACTCATCTTTTATATGTTTAAGATTTTTCTTGTGGTCTCGTTATGATATAGGAAACTCATCAATGATGGAGTCGACAAGAATTAACTCATCTATTTTACTTCTTTCTTTCTTGTAGTTGTTTTGCTATACACTCTATTTCATGAAATTGAACTAATTTAAGTCTACTTTACGTCATTATAAATTCCAAAAATTGACTTACTAGAAATTTTTTTATTCCTACATCTTGGAATTTATATTTGGGTTATAGTGCTTCTCCTCTTTTTTTGGCACTTTCCATGATAGATAAACATTGAATAGAACATCGAAGATGGCATCCCAAATGTGTCACTTGCACAACTTATTGCCCAATTCACACTTTCTTCTTTGCTGGGTTTGAGCAAGCATCTCATTTTCTTCTTCCAACGGTTTTGGAGTTGCTAACACCTAAGCTACACTCAAAGAAGTAGATAGGGGATCGAGTTTTTGCTACAAATATGTGAAATTCGAACCATCAAATCATTGCAGTTTTCCAATATTATTTTTTAGAACACTAACTGACGATTGGGCCATTGTTACAGATCTTGTCACATAAATAGTGTCTTAAGAATGTTAGAAAATTGTCCACAACCAAAGATGAGAGAAGATAAAAATGTAACAATGCTTGAGTCAGGGATAATGCTCTCCTTAAGGTAGTATTTGCTCTCTATTCTGTTCTTAATATTGAATATTGAGACTGTAATGAGTTGGCAAATCCGTCTCTAGAATAAAACAGGTCAAACCAGTAAGTTGTGTTATTGATCGGCGATTTGCAGCACCATGAATTCAACCCTTAACAGTTGTTGTTATCACCCAGAAATGAACACTATCTATATAAAAAAAAAAAAAAAAAAAAATAGAGTAAACACAAAGATGTTTTCTTTTCTTTCTCTTTTCAGGAAAAAAACAAAGAAGAGATAAATGATTTTTAAAAGTAAGTAAAACAAGAGTAGGGCTCCTTTATTTATAGATTTTGTATGAGTGCATTTACCCAATGGTTGTGATTGTTTGTGTGTTATGTAGAGTCACATATTAGTGTTTGTACACATCTTAAGCATGCCTTCTTCATGTGATTAGTCACTTATTAGTGCTTGTAGACAACTTAGGCACCCCTCTTTTTATGAAGAGTTGTGTCTATTCATTAATTACTTTTGAACACACTTGCATGTGTGTCAAGTGCCACATGTTACGTTATGCACCACGGGCCATGTTACACCACACCCACACCTGCGCCATGAGATATGCGGTATGTTCCATGTGCCACCCGCTCCACTTCAACCAATCGAATCTAGGTGTTTTTCATGATATGTACCATTCGATTGATTGAATCTCATTTTGATCGGTTGAACAAACCTTGATCAATTGAATGTGTCTGGATCTAGAATTTAACTCATTTTATTCATTCGATCGAATCCCCTTCGAGTGATTGAATGTGTTTTGAGTTCTAACAAATTTTGTTCGATCCATCGAGATACCTTTGATCAATCAAATTTATTTCAAATTATTTTATGAAAAGACAAAATTGTAAGAGTTTGATTTAAAAACATGTTTTGAATACTTTTTTGTAGTAGTAGTAGTAGTAGTTAAACAAAAATATTGGGTATTTTTTCATAAATACCCTATATTTATGATCATTAGATGAGCCTGAATAGGGTAGGCCAACCGGAGCAGAGATGTTGGTCATATTATCATTCAAGAGAACAGGTGCCAATGTACCACAGATGCGGGAGGGTTTTCCTCCAGCATCTACTGCAGACGCTCCAAACTGAAACTAGAAAGACGTGGTTTGCAAATGAACTAGCTGCGTGGAAGTCCCGCTCTCTCTAACTCCCATCTAAATATTTCCAAACCCATAAACATTCACCTGTTTTCCACCTTCTACAGTCGCCTTCTCTGCATCTTCTGCACATAACCAAAACCAGGTCAGTGCCCCCTTCTCAAGTTCCACAGTCGATACAGGAGAAAGCCCTAATTCAGTAGCAGGTGCGCATGAAATTCCAGTTCAATTTCTGACGAACTATCGAAGAAATCAGAGAAGGAGCAACGGATGGGGCAGGCATTGCGCCGAGCCTCGGGACGAGTCCGGAGTTCGAGTCCCGAGGCGGCGCCACCGTCGTTGTCGCAGGTGAAGAACGTCGAGCGGCGGCCACCAGCGGTTCCTGTTGAGCCACCGGAGGTCCCGAAGATCGGTGAAAGTGAAGCTAGTGTGAATCCTGATTCAGGTGAGTTTCAATGCGAGATGTTAGAGAAATCCAAAGAATTTGTATCAAATTAACGAATATTGTAATCACTGAAATCCAATATGCAGTTTACATTTAATCGGAGACGGACACGGATTTAATGATCTCCTCAATGCAAATGCTATATGGATAAGTGATTCATCATGTGATTGTACGAACTACTAATGGAAGCCCTAGATGCCAAAACGCCTCTGTTGTCCTGTAGCGTCTGTGGGCTCAGTGGATTCTAGACCTTACTCTATAGGTTAATTCGTGTGGCATAATTCCAATATAATTGAGTATCATTACTGAAGAAATTTAATTCTGCTTGAATTCTGGGTTTAACAAGATTAAGTGGTTAGTTTCCTGATCCATCACTGCACATTGATAGTGTACATAATCCATATTTCCCTTGTATTTGAGATTAACCTCTTATAAGCAATTTAAAATTTAGAAAGAAACCCCGTATTATATAATTTAATTTAGTTCTCTCCTTTAAATGTTCTCAACTTCTCATCAGACTTGACTCTGTGTTGGATCCCCTACTGGAGATTCTCATAGCTAGACCCATTGTGCATGTACGTTACTGCAATTATATAATCAAATGTTAGGATTTTTTTCCCCTTTCAGGTCTCTTTCCCTCTTAGTTAGTCCCAGTAGGAAACTCTATAGCTTGTGTTGCATATATACACTATATGTTGCTAAAGAATCCTTTTTCCTTTTTTTTTTTTTTTTTAAGTCCCTTGTTTGACTAGAATACCATGGCTTTTTACATATCCTCCCTAGATTGCCCTCTTTGTTTGATTCCGGCTCTATATCATCTCATTATCTCCCTTATCTTTGAACGAACCCCTGCCATGCAGAAGATGGTTTGCTAATACTCTTTTTCCAACTTTTCCAAAAAGAACAGTAAAAATATTCGTCATATATTTATTAGTAGGTGCACCATTGTCATGCCTGTACCCATTATGCAAGACGGATATTGATCATGCGTAAAGTTGGTTATATTTACGCTGTAATGGAACGTGTAAAATGTCACTTTTGCAAGTTCATGAAGTTACAATTCCATAATCTTTCTCTTTGGTGGATTAGACACTGGTTTCAAATCAATTCTTCAGTTTGAAAAGATAAAAGCTCCTTAGCTCATTCCTTGATGCAATTTATCAAACTGTGTCAGTCGTGCAAGCTCTTTGAATTTGTGAAGGCATGTTCTTATAAGGCATCTAATCATTGTTATTGGATGACTTATCTATATCCAGTCACTGGTTGCTTATTGAGGAGAAAGAGAAGTTTTCGGTTAAGCTTTTATGACCATGGAATCAAGGAACAGCCAATCCCGATCTGATCTGTGATCCCAATCCTGATTGCCTTACTGACTATTTTTCCCTTTGCTGTCACTATTGATCCTCATCAGGCAGCCAATTCGATCCAGTTTTCCCTTCAGAAAAGAAAAAAAGCCATCTGCCGACCAATGTTTTGAAATTTTGAAACCATCAATAGTTATAGTATTAGCATAAAGCAGAAAGCACTTCATTTTAGAATTCTCTCCTAAATCAGGAAATGTGCTTTGAAAGAACTCAATTCTACTCAAATAGTTGGTGTCAACTACGCGAATCTTATTCTAGCATTCTACTCTAAGACCATATCTTCTGTTAAATCACAAAGCATTCAGATTCCATTAAAAAAAACCAACCCTATTTATAGCAGAAAATTCTTTACAGACCAATGCCCAAAGAATAAACCAACTCCTTGGCTTTTGTGGCAACTCTATAGACCGGTTCAACACAATTCTCAAAGACAGTTGTTCTTCTCAAGCCACATGCTTCAACATATAGCTGCGGGTATCGATCCCCAAAGAATGCATTCTCTTTAACCCTGGTAAAGCAGTTCCAATAAGTCCCACAACCAACAAGTCATTAAACAGCCCCAAGTCATGAGTCATGATACCCTTCCAAAGCTTGTTGCCGTGGCTTATAGTAACCTGTTTGCTATCCCACTCATTTAAGGTGCTGTATTTAGATGCTATAGCCATTTCCATAAACTATCACCTTCCATCCCAAAAAACCTCCAAAACCATTTACATAGGAGGATTTTTTTTACAAGAGTGATTGTACCACCACAATTATTTAGTTTGCACACCCCAAGCCACCAAGTGGATTTGGATCCCTTATTCTACCCCTCTATACAAAGTCTTGTTGGAGTTTCTCCATCTTTTCAGCCACATAGATTTTTAACCCAAATAAAGGGAGGAAGTAAGTTAGGGGACTTGCTAATATGGTCTTAATGAGAGTCTTTCTTCTTCTTTTGAGAGATAACCACACTTCCAAGTAATCAATCTTTTGTATTATGAGTTTTATTTTTAATTATTTTTCCTGCTTTTTGGCTAGTTCAGCACTTTGTGGTTATGAGGCTTCCTTTCTTGTATCATTTTTACAGCCACATATATTCTCTTGTAAATCTTTGAGGGTTTCTCAACCCCTTTTTTGGAATACAATTTTACTTATAAAAAAAAAAAAGAAAAAAAAAAAAGAGCAGCCAATTTTTTATCAAACCTTTCCAACATCGGTTCCCATTTAGATGCCTTCTTGGGCTGTTGGTTTTCTTGTATACTTCTGGGGATTTCTTAATGAAAATTTTCTTCTTATCAAAAGAAAAAAAAAATTAGTTCCCATTTAGACACCTTCTTATATTGCACTTCCAAAGGGAGGCCCAATTAAGAGGATGGATGATAACCAATGTTACATTCCAAGCATGCAGCAATCTTGTTACAATTTAGACTTTCTTAGGCTTGTAGATCTCACTTTCATTGGACTTGATACAGAGTTTCAAAATAGCCTCAAAGCACCAAGGCATTCTCCCAAGGAGCCAAAGATGATGATGATGTGAAGCCTTACAAGAGATGTGGGTGTTGTCTGCGAGAGATGACCTGACCACCAGGCCCAATCTCAAAACCTTCAAACACATCATCTTCCTTGGCTTTTCTAATGAGCTTGTTTAAAGCTCTTGGCTCAATTAAAAAGAGAAAAGGATAGAGAGGGTGATGTAGGACCAAAGCTCTGATTTGGTGCTTTAATATAGAAATATGCAGTAAAAAGAATAACAGAAAACAATGAATAGAGAAGTGAAGAAGATGCCAACTTGAGCCAACACTAATTGAACCGAGGAGTCATATCTAGGATTGAAAACATCTCACCTTCAGAATTTTGGACTCATACTTGAGAAAAAATTGGCTATAGGCCTTGAAATTGGGAGCTGGATGACATGGCTCACCTCATCCGCATCCTTGAGTCTTGCTGGTTGGGTGATTGTGACCGGGAGGATGATCGTGTGTGGCTGCCGGACAAGGAAAATGGTTTCTCGGTTCGTTCCTTGTATTGGGTATTGGAGCTAAGCCCGCCTAATCCTTTTCCTGTCTGCCTTATTTGGTCAAGTCGGCCCCTCTCTAGAGTTTCCTTCTTTTTATGGCAGTTATGGTGGGGCAAGGTGCAGACTGTTGACCATTTTGTCTCTAAAGGCATGCTGGGTCCGAGCATCTGTGTTATGTCCGCGCTGTAGAGGAGTCTTCGAGTGACCTTTTTATTCATTGCCCGTTCGCCAACTCCCTTTGGGATTATATGTTGAATGCTTTTCTACAAAGTGGGTGGCTCCGGGTACCATGAGAGTGCTACTTGACAGCTGGGGCTCTCAAAGATTTCAAGAGGCGTCTTGCGTGGGGAAGGAGATCTGGGGTTTGATTCCGTTTGCCATTTGTTGGAGTTTATGGGAGGAGTGCAATATGTGAATCTTCGAAAACGGCTCTTCCTCAAGGAGGAAGGTTGGGGAGGCTGTGCTGTCCAAGCTCTATGATTGGTTATCCTCAGCTGAGTGCATTCGTGATATTCCTTTCAGTTCTCGGATTTTTGATTGGGGGTCTTGGTTGGTGGCATCCCCCTGATTTTGGCTTTTTTATTGTCTTTGCTTTGTAGCTGCAGGATGCATTTCTCATGCTGCTACTTCTTGTTTTTACCCATTTGCTCCTTATTAATGAATTTCCTTACTTATCGAAAAAACAAAAAAATCAAAAATAAATTTTGAATTACAAAGTGTATACATAGCTTTTGCATTCTAGGCTTTCCAAATCCCACTCTAACTAAACTTACTAAAAAATTAAAACTATAAAATAGCTAATTCCTGTTACAAAGTGACACCATTCCAGTATTGTGGCCATAACTTCCACAAAATCACATTGGATTTTCAAAATCTTGAACTTGTTGGAAAGGTTACTGGATAACCTTTCAAATGCCATCAAAATCCAGCCGAACGGGGAAATTTTGACTTTCCAGAACAAGTCCGAAAGAAAGTTGATGGAAATAAGACTTTCACTTTCCTAAAAATTAAATAAAACCTATTCTATTTGGAACTAGATAAAACCTCTTAAGTGATTGACAAGAAACTAACGCAGATGAACCTAAAACTGACAAATTAAAAATTATTACCATACAAAAATATTAAACCCCAGTACCACTACATAAGCCCATGAAAGTTTGAGTTTGGGCTGTTTCTCAATCCACATCAGAGGGTTCCCTTGGTTTAGTACTTTTTTACTTTTGAACATCCCCTTTTTGATGTATAGTTCAAAATTTTCCAATTGGCATGGTTAACCTAAACAAAGCTATGAATCCAAGATTCATTAGCTGTGAGAACCCTACAAAAATCTGCCTTTCTTTGATCAAAGCTGAGTATGAGATAACTAAGTGTAGTACATCCTTATGTTTGTTTGCAAGTGCCTTTGCTATATTTTTCCTAATGCTTCCCACAAGGCTAATAGGCTGAAAATCCTGTAATCTTCAACCCTTCCTTAGGGATGATAGTTGTAGAACTAACATTATTACCTTTATTCAAAATGCTTTCCTCACATTACTCCTAAATAGTACCATAAGGTCACCTTGATAATCTCCCACATTTCTCAATAAAGACCAAGGAGAACAAATGATGCAGGATGGTCTTGGAGACCAATGAAGTCCTGCAAGTTATGGGTCCACAGTAGACTGCAATAGGGGCTGACAACAAGCTACAATCAGCAATTCCCATCCTCATTCTTTCTAGAAAGGAGAGAGTTTATGAGAATCTAAAAGATTCTAAGAGCTGTCGACCCGACCAAAGAAAACCCCCCTATTACTTTCACCTTTATTACAAGAATACTCCAAATCAAAAAATTAAAATAACAAAAGACCCCTTATCAGGTCAAACTGTTGGCTGATTCCTTGGCGAAGATATCCAAAGCAACAGGAGAAGACTCAACTCTTAACGAAGAAATTCCAATGCAACAAGAGGATGAGGATGTTGTACAAGCTTCCGGTGAGATTGCGAAAAACAAGAAGAAATTGTCGAAGTAGTTGATGAACCCAAACTGTCTACATCAACTCTACCTACAATTTTGAGATGGTTATCTTGGACAAGGTAGTTTCCCATGAGCCAATGAAGCTGACTGATGACTCTTTTTTTGAGTTTTTCCAAGACAAGCCAATAGAACCAATTAGAAGGAGAAAGCTGGACATAAATGAACTTCCATATTGCATGGTTAAGCCCCCAAAGTGTGCTGATCCTTCATTACTAGAAAACTTGATATCAAGTTTTTTCAAACCGGGGGGTGGGGTGGGGTGGGGCTAAGCCAGCCCATCTTTGTTTTCATGTGGGCTAAATTGTGGCATGAATAGTCAATGTTTGAAGCCCATTGAATTCGGTTCAACGAGCCAAGGCAAGTGGTTTTGTCTTTGTTTTCATGTGGGCTAAATTGCGGCATGAAAAGTCAATAATTGAAGCCCATCAAACTCAGTTCAACAAGCCAAGACAACTGGTTTCAGATTTGTTTAATTAGGAATTTCAATCATGATGTTTTTTTAAATGTTTACTCTTTATTTGGTTTCTAGCCTGTGGTAAAAGGTAGATAATTTACCCTCTATCCTGATTCTTCAATTCGTGAATAATGCTTTATTCTTCATTCAAGTTTCTGTGGAACAAATGCAAAACCTGAGATTTATTCTCTTGTGATTTGAGGCAGCTTCAGTGCTGAAGGTGAATCTGCAAAAAAGTAAGGTTATAGGAATTGGTGAAATCCCAAATATGTGAGTTGGCTGATACTCTGGGTAGTCAAGTGGGAAGTCTTCCTAGTGTCTATTTGGGTTTGCCGTTGGGAAACAAAAGTAAAGCCACAGCTTTTTTTTGCTAAATAACTGAACTTTATTGAAGAGGAAAAAAGAGGAAGAAATAAAATACAACAAGATGAGAATTCATCCTCCAAAAAAAAATTCTCATAGACCAAAGACTAAGATAAAACCCCCCTATTAACCAAAGCATCCGCCAAAGAGTCTAGCTTCTAGGAATGTGGTGAAAAGAGGAAGACATGGAAGCAGCTAACTCCTGGATCTCATGCAGAGAGGAAGAGTGACACCAGGATCCCGGGCCTCGCCCCAAGCTCTATCTAATAACCACCTCCGAACCACCTTCCACCAGGCAACCAAAAATACCAAGCCGCTTTAGAATACGAAGGCCCATAAGAAGCCCCATAACTTCAGCCGAAGTGGAGTGACAAACCCCCAAAGGGCCATAGAGAGCACAAATGACTTTATACGAATGGTTTCTAATAACACACCCAAACCCCGCTAGCCCAGGGTTGCCTTTAGAAACACAATCAAAATTCAACTTAAAGCTCTCCTCAGGAGGGCCCCTCCAATCCAATAAGATCTTCCTAGCCTTCAGAGGGGACCAAGAAATAGCCGAGACCTAATGAAAAATAAACATATATAGCGACATCCTATAGAACTCCTCGGCCATCAGCACCCAAACGCCCACTTCTCTGACAATAGAATCTCACCTCACTACACAACTTGACCTTATCTTCAAAGAATCTGCGATTTTTTCCCTTCCAAATTCCACACATAACCCCATGCAACAAGCACTCCAAAAAGATCCTCCCACAACTCCCATGACCATTACACAACCACTGCCAGACAAAATCCAGAATACCAAGCGGCTATACATGAGTCTTGCCCAACAAGGGAGTATCTCTCTAGTGATTGAGAGAGTGGAAAAATGCTTTGCTTCTTGGAAAGGGAGTATCTCTCTAAGGGTGGTAGGATCACAATGTTGAAGAGTGTGTTTGCGAGCCTTCAAGTGTACTTCCTATGTTTATCCTCGACCTGTGCCTCAACTATTGAGAGAATTGAAAGATTGCTGACGTGGACAACCAAGCAAGGCTTATGTATGTGCCGCCCCACAAGAGGGCCGGGTTCAAGCTAAACTGTTATGTGGAGTTATTTAAGGTCTTGTAAGGGGGGTACAACATTTTATGTATCCATATAATAAGGCCAATACTGCCAAGTCCTTTTCTTTATTTTAGTTGAGGGTACGTGATTGTAATAATGTTGAAAACTATGGATAATAGGGGTAATCCAGGCCTGGTTGACAGCCAAGCTATTTTGTCCTCTAGTGGACCTCCAAAGTCAACAAGAGGGGCCCACTTAGAGAGCTGGTTGACAGCCCCTATTCTCCCCATGTTTTTGGTAGTTTGGATTTTAGGAAGTTTATGTTTTAGCAAGTTTTAAACTTAGGAAATACTTGGCTAGCAAGTATTAGAGTTTTAGTAGTTCTAATTTAGGAAACTTTAAAATTTTAGAAGGTTGTAAGCCTATTTAAAGGCACCCCTCCCCTTGATTGAATTAGTGAATTATTAAACAAAAAGTGTTTGAATTTTGGTGGTCTCCTAAGGTGGCCGTGGGCCTTCTCTTCTTCCCTAGGGTGACGCTACTAGGCTCCCCTCTCTCTCTCACTCGTGGGTTGTAGCACCCCTAGGTGCAATCATGGGGCTCCCTCACCCCCCCCCC